>QGSO01000960.1:0-203336 GCA_011037825.1 Carya cathayensis | reverse complement strand
TTTTATGTTACGTGTATACGTGGGGCCACAACAACTGTGGAGTACGTATTATATTTTCTGTTACGTGTATACGTGGGGCCACAACAACTGTGGAGTACGTATTATATTTTATGTTACGTGTATTCATGGGGCCACAACAACTGTGGAGCATGAAGTATGGGGCCACAACAACTGTGGAGCATACACTACGTGAGACACAGCAATTGTGACACGTAGAATACGTGGGGCCACAACAACTGTGGAGTACGTATTAAGTCAAGTTTCAGATCAAGTGCATGATAAGTCAAGTTTCAGATCAAGTTCATGTTTTGTTATGTACACGTACATGTTATGTTCATGATCAAGTTATGTTCCAAGTTCATGTTCACATCATGTTAAGTTCACGTTTACAGTATGTCTCAAGTTCACGTTTATGTCATGATATGTTCAAGTTTATGTTATTTTCAAGTTCATATTTATGTTATGCATGTTTACGTTCATGCTACATTTCAAGTCCATGTTATGTTTTAAACTCAAGTTCATGTCATGTTAAGTCAAGTTCAGTTCACGTTTAAGTTCTGGTTATGTCATGTTATATGTCAAGTTATGCTATGCTTATGTACGACTTTACTTATGCATTTATGCTTTTACTGCCATGCATGCATCTTTAACCTGTGTGTGAGTTTTATGTTAACTTACTGAGATTTGTAATCAAATCTCACTGTGGTAGTCCCAACTACCATTCCCCCCGAATGGTAGATCTTGTTACAGGACCCAAAGAAGAATTGGAATCTGACCATCTGAATACGGTCATCTAGGCTACGGTGCGATGTTGATGATGGTATAGTATTTAACTTAGGTTAATGCTTGTACTTTTGGAGTTGTATCTCAAGTATTCTTTTGATCACAACCATTTTGGACTAGTGTAGTGATCACGGCTTTTTAGTATGTTTTTATGTATGAAATATGTTTCAAGTATTTGGGATATTTTTAGTTTGGTGCATAGTATTGCTAAAGAAAAAATAAAATAAAATTATCCGCTGCGAATATTGCATAATGCTAGATGCATGTTAGGAACATTGCATCTTATATGTCATGAACGGGGGCAGGTAACCTTGTGTTGCATGTCTCGACGCTTCAAATGTCCGTTCAATCCCAAGCGGAATTTGGGGGCGTCACATTACCTGCGGTGTGGCACAGAGCCAGAGTGTGCGGATGATCCCTAGGGGAGATCATGGTGCATGCATAATCGGTTGGTTTTTTTTTTTATGGTTTTCGGATACGGGCCATTTTCTGGGAAAATGGTGGCTTGGGCCATTATCTGGGATAATGGCGAGGCTTGGTTTTAAACTGTATGTGTGGGCCGTTATCGGGGATAATGGCGGGGTCTGTTTAAAGGATATGTTTTTGAGCCAAATGGGTTTTTGGCGTGCGTGGAAAAAAATATAGTTTATGAGTTTTGTGCATTGGCATTTATTCATGCATATTGTTTGAGTTTAATATGCTTTTATCTAGAGGTGTTTGGATTTTACTTACCTGCGGCACCATTATCTAGAGGAGGAGGAGACTGAGCCCGAGGATGCGGCTCCGCCGGAGTTCTGAGTTGAAGTTTATGTTTTGTAGTTGGCTTTGAAACGATATTTATGTCTTGTAATATTTTATTATGTACCTTTGAACTGCTTTGTATTTTATTTAAGAAAAAAATTCTGGTACTTAATTTTATGACTTTGCTATCCGCTGCGTATTTCCTTGTGCACATTTGTCGCTTGCACACACTTGGCACTCGTCGATAGGATGGTGACCCGGGTTGTCACCATCCGGATGTCTCGAATTCCCCGTGTTGGTACGTGGGGATTTGGGGGCGTCACATTCAAGTTCTTGTTAATTCTATAACTTGAGTATCTCAAGTGAAATCGAAAATAAAAATATGAAGTAGGCCCTTCCAACAAGACTCGACCCGAGTCTACATTAACTTTTCAGCTTCATATATGGTACGGAGAAAGAAACACCAATGCCACATTGAACATCTATTACATGCAGGTGAAATATTAGTCTTTTGTAATTCTTTCAATGCAACGTCATCCTGTTGCGCTCCGATCTTCTTATTCCAAATTGGGACTGCAGGAACAATATTTTAACAAGTAAAAAGCATGAATTGAAAGATTTCCATGAGACCTTTTCTATATATAAGGCAGAGGTTGACGTACTGGGATATATATAAGGATCAATGGTCTTATAGAATATATATCAATTCCAGTCATTTCCTCTATCCTTGTACATGTTCGAAATATACATATATATATATATATTTATATCTATGCACTTAGCATTATATATTCAATGGAGCTTATGACGATTTAACATGGACTAGGTAGATTAATCTAATTTGGAAGCATTGACCGTGTTAAATTACCATTTCTTCTGTGTAAGGTTAGAGTTTCAGTGTCTTTCTAATACTATACATGCAGGAGGTAGAGAAAATTGTCCATCCCAAGGATAAGGAAAGTACCAACAATAATGGTTTCACTCCCCGACAATTGTTTACACAAAACCATGAGAAAATGATGAAAGAGGGAGAAAAATGGATGAAGGACACAGAAACATCATGTACAGTGGTGGGTATTATCATTGTTACCATTATGTTTCAACTGGCCTTTACCTTTCCAGGTGATAACAACCGAGATCCGGGCCTGTTTAGGGTCTTTATTATATCTTATGCCTTGTCCTTCTTTTTATCCTCAACTTCTGTCTTGATCTTTTTGGGAATCCTTACCTCGCATTATACAGAAGATGATTTTCTCAAGAATTTGCCAAGGCAAATGATAATAGGCCTTTTCACCTTCTTTTGCTCTATTGCGACCATGATGATAACTTTTTCCAGTGCCCTTTTAATCATCCTAAATGAGCAATTAAGGATTTCAATTCCTCTTATTTTGGGTGGTGTTCCAATCTTCTTCTTCTTATGGATTCAGTTCTGATGGGCCCCAAGGCGGATCAAGTCTTAAGGATCAATTACAAGATTAAGAGTCACGAATATCAAGGGAGCAATGCAAAAATTGGTGCAGATGAAGCTAGCAAGAGCCCAACACTGATGATGGGCTTGAAGGAATGAGAACCAGTTTGATCCACCTGATCCAAACTGTGGAAGACTTGACTTAAAGATAGGGCCTTTAGATATTAAGGCTTTCAATTTGCTTAAAAGGATTTCTATTATTAGTTTAGAATAAGTGGGTTTGAGGATGCTTAGACCACATGTCTTATTTCTAATGAACTAGGGTTTTTGGGAAGGCCTTGTATTTTGGCCAAGGGCTTATTTAGAAAGATATTATTTTATTTTAAACTAGGGTTCAAAAGTACTGTAGCACGACACTGTTCATGCTACAGTACCGCGCGGTTGCTGTTCACCGAAGGGCATTTTTGAGAATAGGGTCTCAAATTTTAGTCTAGGATTTTATCATGTTTTGGAGAGGGTATTTAAAGGATGTAACCAGCCACTCCAAGGTTAAGACTATTATTCTGAATTTTAATTGTGAGTGAGTTTTCTCCTCTTGTTCTTGATTGAACTCTTGAACTTATCAAAGGTAAATCACAACCTTTGTGGCGTTCCTCCTTGTAATTTGGGTTCTTGAGACGGGATTTCAACGGGTCTAGATTTTAATATAATCTAGGTTCTTGAAACGAGTTCCCAACGGGTTTAAATTCTCCATCCATAGACTTGAGTTTGGCTTTCCTGGGTTGTTTTTTCCAATATTGTTGTTGTGTCTCAAAGCGAGTCGATTGGGGTTCACATCAAGTTTCCTATTCTTAAAGATATGATCCTTTCAACCTATGGGCCAAGCATCTTCGACAGGAAAATGAAATGAAATTATAAATTAGTAGCGATAGGATATCCTCATGTATATTAATTTGTTGCATGAATTATTGGCATATCAGCCACAACTGAATATTTGTTCCCTTTTGTTGGGCCAATAACCAATGGATGGATTTTCAACATAGGTTTATCTTGCATGTTTTATGGTTAATTGTTTTCGACCTATTATCATTAATTCATCAATAAATTATTCAACTATTGTGATATTTAAACATTTTTACATATATTGTTGATATTCTATTCAATAATTTTGAGAAACAAGAAAATACATCCTAATTTATCTTACTTCAATAGTGGCTCAACCCTAATTACTTCCTAATTCACCTAATTACTTTCATTTAGATTTGTTTAAAATTCTTATTATTTTGTATATATCGCCATGTGGCATGCTACATTACATTTTTGTTAATGTTTCAAATGGAAGTTTGACGAAGGGACTGATCAATTAAAAGAATTAAAAATTCTAGGATTAAAACTATATCATTGAAAGATAAAGAACATAACGATAATTGTGTAAAATAACCATCACTACAAGAAATCAGATTTTTAGAGACAAAATGTTTTAGAATGATTTAAATTTCATTCCTAAAATTACTTGTTTGGGACGAAAATTAAATTTCATCTCAAAACATGAAAGCAGTTTTTTATGCGTTTGAACAAATAAATATATTTTCGAACTAGACTTTTTGGGATGAAATATGTCGTCTTAAAAAAAAAACTCTTCGAACACTTCAAAAAACGTTCAAACATGTTTTATTTACCATTCGAATGGTTACGTAATGGTTCAAATAATAGTCGTGGCACAAATATATATACAATTGTGCCAGGGAAAGGTAAAAACCATCAAACAAGAAATTTAGCCATTCGACCTACAGTTTTGATGGGAAGTTGAACATAATCCTGGCGGGGAAGTTGCTATACCATTCGAACTAACCCCCTACAAGTTTGAATAGTATTTTAACTCACGTTCGAATGTTGACATGACCGTTTGAATGAATGTTTTGGTGGGAAGTTATAAGTAAATCTGGATGGTTGCTACATAGTTCGAATGGTATTATTATGTTTGAATGGAGCTATATACCATTTGAATGTTTATAATAAGCATTCGAACAGTGCATTCAAATATATTAACAATAAATATTATTTGAGTTTATTAATTATTATTTTCAAAAGTGAAAAAATCTACCTAAAAATATATGATATTCCTAGGAATTTTATGTAATTAATTAATAAATTTTATTATGCTAAATAAAAATTTACAATTAAAAAGACGTTACCTTCTACGGAGTGTCATTTTTATATTATCATAAACTGGTAAGTAAAATAAGGAAAATGATTTTTGATAAAGAACAAGCTAACTATATATGACAAATAAAAAAGAAATATTAATTAAATTCATAACATGTTAATTACAAAACAAAAAGTTAAATAAAAAATAAAGCTACAGTGTAAGATTATCTAGGTCCTCTTGGATGACAACAATACATCCCTCAATCTCTTGCAGTCGAGAACCATGATGGGCCAGTGATATTCTACATTTCTTAGATCAAAAGTGCACGATGCTCATCAAGGAATTATCATATTTCCGTAATAGTAGCCCCTACAACTTTTCTATCTATAGTGGCACCAGTAGAAGGTGGATCATGCTCCATGCCAGTATCTTTTATGCTGCTAGAACATTAATACAAGCTTTCTGCATGGGCCCTCTTCTCGCGTAGCCCACTACAAATTATTAAGATCAGTCCAACTTAAAATTTTAACCCATCAAAAAAATTTACCCACTTAAAATATATATATATATATATATTAAAAATAATATAACACCAAGTCAAACTTAAAATACATGCTTGACTTGATCTCTTTTAATCTGCATTTGAGACCACTAACCAGTTGACTACAAAACCAAAAGTAAAATTTGAGGTTGAGAGGCAGAGATGCTCACCAAGGGATAATAGGTGGAGGGAGATGGTCGAACCAAGAGCTAAAGAGGGTCTCACGTACGGTGCGGCGTGTGTGTGCTAGTTGTTCACGGTGCATGTTGGTGATTCTCCGACGTGGTTGTGGGTGTCACCGGTGGCTAACAGCCAAGTGGGGTGGTTAAAACCGTGGGATATAAAAGGAGACTTACGGTGTAACAGTGATCAACCAGGGATAGCATCTAGTGGCGCAAGGGCCCTTTCGGTGAAGCAACCCATAAACGTGCTGGTGCAGCTTAGTAGCGTTGGGTAGACATGGAGTCGTACTCCGGTCTTGGGTTGGGGAACGTGTGACGCCCCCAAATTCCGCTTGGGATTGAACGGACATTTGAAGCGTCGAGACATGCAACACAAGGTTACCTGCCCCCGTTCATGACATATAAGATGCAATATTCGCAGCGGATAATTTTTTTTTTTCTTTAGCAATACTATGCACCAAACTAAAAATATCCCAAATACTTGAAACATATTTCATACTTAAAAACATACTAAAAAGTCGTGATCACTACACTAGTCCAAAATGGTTGTGATCAAAAGAATACTTGAGATATAACTCCAAAAGTACAAGCATTAACCTAAGTTAAATACTATACCATCATCAACATCGCACCGTAGCCTAGATGACCGTATTCAGATGGTCAGATTCCAATTCTTCTTTGGGTCCTGTAACAAGATCTACCATTCGGGGGGAATGGTAGTTGGGACTACCACAGTGAGATTTGATTACAAATCTCAGTAAGTTAACATAAAACTCACACACAGGTTAAAGATGCATGCATGGCAGTAAAAGCATAAATGCATAAGTAAAGTCGTACATAAGCATAGCATAACTTGACATATAACATGACATAACCAGAACTTAAACGTGAACTGAACTTGACTTAACATGACATGAACTTGAGTTTAAAACATAACATGGACTTGAAATGTAGCATGAACGTAAACATGCATAACATAAATATGAACTTGAAAATAACATAAACTTGAACATATCATGACATAAACGTGAACTTGAGACATACTGTAAACGTGAACTTAACATGATGTGAACATGAACTTGGAACATAACTTGATCATGAACATAACATGTACGTGTACATAACAAAACATGAACTTGATCTGAAACTTGACTTATCATGCACTTGATCTGAAACTTGACTTAATACGTACTCCACAGTTGTTGTGGCCCCACGTATTCTACGTGTCACAATTGCTGTGTCTCACGTAGTGTATGCTCCACAGTTGTTGTGGCCCCATACTTCATGCTCCACAGTTGTTGTGGCCCCATGAATACACGTAACATAAAATATAATACGTACTCCACAGTTGTTGTGGCCCCACGTATACACGTAACAGAAAATATAATACGTACTCCACAGTTGTTGTGGCCCCACGTATACACGTAACATAAAAAATAATACGTACTCCACAGTTGTTGTGGCCCCACGTATACACGTAACATAAAAAATAATACGTACTCCACAGTTGTTGTGGCCCCACGTATACACGTAACATAAAAAATAATACGTACTCCACAGTTGTTGTGGCCCCACGTATACACGTAACATAAAAAATAATACGTACTCCACAGTTGTTGTGGCCCCACGTATACACGTAACATAAAAAATAATACGTACTCCACAGTTGTTGTGGCCCCACGTATACACGTAACATAAAAAATAATACGTACTCCACAGTTGTTGTGGCCCCACGTATACACGTAACATAAAAAATAATACGTACTCCACAGTTGTTGTGGCCCCACGTATACACGTAACATAAAAAATAATACGTACTCCACAGTTGTTGTGGCCCCACGTATACACGTAACATAAAAAATAAAACGTACTCCACAGTTGTTGTGGCCCCACGTATTCTACGTGTCACAATTGCTGTGTCTCACGTAGTGTATGCTCCACAGTTGTTGTGGCCCCATACTTCATGCTCCACAGTTGTTGTGGCCCCATGAATACACGTAACATAAAATATAATACGTACTCCACAGTTGTTGTGGCCCCACGTATACACGTAACAGAAAATATAATACGTACTCCACAGTTGTTGTGGCCCCACGTATACACGTAACATAAAAAATAATACGTACTCCACAGTTGTTGTGGCCCCACGTATACACGTAACATAAAAAATAATACGTACTCCACAGTTGTTGTGGCCCCACGTATACACGTAACATAAAAAATAATACGTACTCCACAGTTGTTGTGGCCCCACGTATACACGTAACATAAAAAATAATACGTACTCCACAGTTGTTGTGGCCCCACGTATACACGTAACATAAAAAATATAATACGTACTCCACAGTTGTTGTGGCCCCACGTATATACGTAACATTAAATATAATACGTACTCCACAGTTGTTGTGGCCCCACGTATTCACGTAACATAAAATATAATACGTACTCCACAGTTGTTGTGGCCCCACGTATTATACGTAACATAACATGTCTTATCTTTCTTAATGCATGAGATATTAATTAATATCATATACTTTTCTAACATGGCGTATACTTGTAAATGACACAATATGATTTAATCATAACATTTCATGGCATACTTAACATGGCATACTTATAACATACATCATTGTATGATAGAAAAGATTATGTAACAGATAATTATTCATGAGAGATTAAATCATACGTAGCAGATAAACATGTAATGACATAGCATGACATGGCATATACGATAACATACATACATAAATTGTAGTTCTCTTACCCATCACACATACACAATAAACTGATAGTAAGTTAGAGGCTAACTTACCTCGATTGTCACGTTCTACGAGAATAAAGTGCGATATACGAGAAACTGTAAAAGGTCATTCTAAAAGTTAGAAATTTAATTACTAACAATTAGAAACATGGAAACAAGTTATCTTAGAGTAAAATTATCATTTTACCCTCTACATGTGGGAAAACGACCATTTTACCCATAACTTAAGGATTTCATATCCTAACTCCAAAAATTTCCAAAATTTACATTCCTCATGTAAATTTTGTTCTAAACTCAAATATCAACTCAGAAAAAAATTTAAAACAAAACAACACTATGGAAAACACACTATGGCCGAAACATCCATAGGCCATTTCTCTTGATTTTTGTTACAATTCCTTCCAACTTCAAAACTCATGCTTAAACCAAAATTTTACAACAAACATCTTCCAATCCTAAGTTTAAAACCATACTTGAAACATCCATTTAGAAAAAGCTAATAATCAACACCAAACTTTTTTGTAAAAAGATCAAAACACTTGAATCACAAGCTTTGTCCTTAAATCAAAACATCTCCAAGAATTCCAAAAAATCTAATCTTACTTCTAACATATTCATAACATCATCCTCAGATAAACCATGCTTTAAATCATCAAACTAAAGTCACCAAAATCACAAAAATAACACTTGGAGTTTTTGATTTTACACTTAGTCCAAAAACAGAAACTTTTTCTTAACTAGCTTTGATAAATCTCTTGATCAATGGCTTAAGAAGGTGAGATCTTTGAAATAAAGTATCACATGGTTTAAAAACGTGTCCTAAAGAATATCCAACCATCAAAATTAAAATCACATGGCTAAAACCCAATAAAACATGGATCTAACCTAAAAACATCAAATCTTAGGCCTAACCGAAATTCTCTTGCATAGAAAAATCATATCTTTGAAACTAATACTAAATATCTCCAAAATAACATCCTAACATGAAAATAAGAGACTTAGGATCATCATATAAAAATATCAAAGCCTTTAGAGTAAGATCAAACCTCAAAATATTCAAACTTTATCCAAATAAAAACTGTTTTGTCACTTCCAGTTTTCATGTTTCTAGATCTAATAAAATCTATCATCAAAATCTTTATTCATGCAACAAAACCTCAATGAAAACTCTTAAACACATTCTAAGAACACTCCATAAAATTTTCGGACCAAGATATATCCATTAGCTTGGTCAAAAACTCCAAAACATAACACACTCTCCAGATTCACGCCCAGAATGACCTTTCCATGGTTAAAAATACTTTTGACCGACCAAATGACCATGGAATGATACGAAAAATACATCTACGGAAACTAGACTCAAAGAGGAACAACTTTTATGAAGGAGTCATCGTGTGAAAATACTTACAAAGGGTCGAAAAACTCCACGCAAAAAGACCCAGAAATCTGCCCGAGAGAGCTCTTTTGGGTTTCTCTCTAAGAACGGGGTGAAGAAATGATTAAAGTGAAGTAAGTGTGTCTTGCACGACTCAAGACTTCTGTAGGGAGAATATTTGGACCTTAATGATCATTGAGTGGAGGTGTAGACATGTGACATAATGTAGAGGATAGTGGGGGGCAAAAGACAACTTACAAAGGCTATGAGACATGGGACTTGATGGGGTGGGTTCCTCCATATTAATGAGTGCAACTTGATGCAATGAATGGTCTGCCAAGTGGGGGAGGAAATTTCTCCAAGAAGCTATGCCAAGGTGGCCAAAATTCGTGGGCTTTAGTGGGCCTTAGTGGGCCTCAACCAAGTGGGCTTCAATTTGGGGTTTAAAGGGGGTTTGGTTAGGGTTTGAGATGCTATCAAGCCCAAATCCAATTTTTCTTGGCCCAATCAAATTTCTAAGGTTTAAAATGTTGGATAAAGATGTCATAATAGGAATTTGAGAAATTAATAGCATGTGAAAGTGATTTAATCAAGTGATTAAACACAATACTAGAAATTGGATCAAAAAGGGTTTGAATGCCAACTTTAGGGTTTGGGGAAACCGTTTAGGGTTTCGGTTTCAACCAAGTTTTTGGGGTTTCAAAAGGATTCCAACCATTTAGGGTTTTACTAGGGTTGAAACCCTCTTCATCTAACTCAATTTGGTTGATCAGATGAAAAAACATTCTTTTGCTTAGGTGGCATGATCTCACACATTGATTTCCTTCACAAATCCATCTAATGGTTTCTCTTTGTGCCAAGTATCTAATACTATTCATTATGTGTGGTTAAGATCTTGCCAAGTGTCCAAATAAAACTTCTCTAACCTAATTTGGACATTTCACACTGTGATTTTGAAACCACTGCACTTAGTACGCTTATCGAGGTTAATATTCACTCCGAAAAAGTGCATAATAAACTTAGTACTGAAAAATCCTAAATATTCAACTGAGTCTAGTGGCGTAAACTATAACGTAATCTGACACTTCTAAATACTAGAACTTATGCGATGAGCCGATTCGTAAAAACTTATGGGGTTTACACGAGATTTCTAATGTCTATAGAAATTCCACCATTGAATTTCTAGCGGGCTGTTACAGAACGTTTCTCCGTTTTTTTTTTTTTTTCAATGGTGGGCATAGCTCTTTGTTTCAGTGGTGTAAAAATAAGGGTATCTGGTCCCCTCCTGAGGGATGCTGGCGTGGTTGCAGCGATTTGGAAGGTAGCTCGTTGACTTCTCTGATGCAGCAATTTCAAGAGCAGGAGTTGAAAGCTAAAAGAGACCAATTGGGTTCATGATGTTGAATATTAAACTTGGTGATGTGAACCCCAATCGACTCGCTTTGAGACCCAACAACAATATTGGAAAAACAACCCAGGAAAGCCAAACTCAAGTCTATGGATAGAGAATCTAGACTCGTTGAGAACTCGTTTCAAGAACCTAGATTAAATGAAAATCTAGACCCGTTGAAGAACCCGTCTCAAGAACCCAGATTACAAAGGAGGAACGCCACAAAGGTTGTGATTTACTTTTGATAAGTTCAAACGTTCAATCAAGAACAAGAGGAGAGATAAACTCAACTTCCAATGAATAAAATTCATCAATTTCAATAATGTCGTTTTTTTTTTCTCAAATGAGGCTACAAGTGGTTTAAATAAACAATTCCCAAAACCCTAAAAGAATAGTGCCGCGGTACTGTAGCATGAACAGTGCCTCCCCTACAGTAACTTGTAAAACCCTAATTTGTAAAATAATAACTTTCCAAATAAGCTCTTGGCCAAAATACAAGGCCTTCCCAAAGACCCTAATTCAATAGAAATAAGACTTGTGGGCTGAACATCCCCAAACCCCAATTATTTTAGATTAATTCTTATGACTAATAAAATAAGCGATTTTAATGAAATAAATAAGTCCATGGCCTTCAATAATAATAGGTCCAAGTCGTGTCTTCCATAGCTTAGATCAAGTGGATTAAAACTGGTTCTCCTTCTTTCAAGCCTATTATGAGTGTTGGGCTCTTGCTAACTTCATCCCAATTGGATTGCACCAATTCTTGCATTGCTTCCTTGATCTTCGTGGCTCTTAATCTTGTAATTGATGCTTAAGACTTGGTCCGCCTTGGGGCCCATCACTTGGTTTTATTGCAGAAACTGAAGGGATATTTTTTTTATCAGAATTTGAAGGGGCTACAGTTTATCAATTGGATTTTTATTGAGAAAGTTATGATCAATTAAGAAATTGTGCAAAACGTCTAGAAGACTTGAATAGCATTAAATGTCATTAACTTAAACTCCAGAATTTTCTTTTGAATTTATATAGTCATGTTCTGGAATTATGTTTTGTTGAATGTAAACAGAGTGGTGTATTCCTCTTCTATTTTTTGTTTGTTGTTTGTCTCCATCTTGTTTCCAACAAATTGGCATCAGAGCATTGGTTCAAGAGAATGTCTTCTAAAGGAGCTGCTCTTTCTCTTCAATACCCCCAACTCACCAAGCCCAATTATAAGAATTGAGCAATTCGAATAAAGGCTATCTTTGGTTCCCAAGGATTATGGGAGATTGTTGAGAGAGGTTTTGATCAAACTCAAAATGTGGAGTCTTTGAATCAAGCCCAAGAGAAAGCCTTGGAGAAAGAAAGGAAGAAACATCAATGTGCACTCACCGTTCTTCATCAAGGTTTAGATGCTGACATGTTCAAGAAAGTTGCCAACGAAACAAACTGCAAGCAAGTATGGGATACTCTTCGAAATTCTGTCATGGGAGTTGAAAGGTAAAGTAAGTGTGTCTTCAAACTCTTTTGATGAAAGAGAGTGAATCTATTTCAGATTACTTCACAAGAGTCTTGGCAGTGGTGAATCAACTGAAGAGGTTTGGAGAAAAATTAGAAGATGTTTGTGTTATTGAGAAGATTCTCCACTCTCTCAACTTCAAATTTGACCATATAGTGGTAGCCATTGGAGAATCTAAAGATTTGGAGATCATGTCCATTGATGAATTAAATGGATCCTTATGGGCTCATGAAGAAAGAATGAACCGAGGCAAGCAAGAGCAAGTGGAGCAAGCCTTGCAAGCAAAGCTTTCATTGAAAGATAAAGGAGAAGCTTATGAAAACCATAAAAGAGGCCATGGACCTGGTCATGGAAGAGGAAAAGCTAAGTAAAATTTTTCTCAAGAAGCAAGAAAACAAAATTCTTCAAGAGGACATGGAAGAGGAAGAGGAAGAGCCAACCATGAGAGATACAATGAGGTAAAAAAATGACAAAAGTCAAATTGAATGTTGTTCTTGTGGAAAATATGGGCATTATTATTGGGAGTGTGAAACCAAGAAAGTAGAAGAGGAAACAAAGCTCATTTTGCACAAGGAAGATGTGGAGGAGCCCGCATTTTTCCTTACACTTAAGGAAGAACCCAATGGTGAGAAGAGTACGTGGTATCTAGATAATGGAGCCATCAACCACATGACTGGCGATAGAAGCAAATTTGTGGAACTTGACACCAAAGTGATGGGCCATGTGCACTTTGATGATCAATCAAAGGGGAGATTAAAGGCAATGGCACAATTTTGTTTGAGGTAAAGAATGGGAGCCATAAGATTCTTCCTAATATTTATTACATTCTTAAGATTAAAAATAATATTTTGAGTATTGGGCAACTTATGGAAAATGGTTGCAAAATAAACATGGAAGATTGCTTTCAGATAAAGAAGGGAATCTTATTGCTAAGGCTTCTATAACAAGAAATCGCATGTTCTTGTTGGATATGAAGACCACTGAAGCGATGTGGTTAAAGACTTGCGTTAAAGATCCATCATGGATTTGGCACATGAGATTTGGACATCTAAATTTTGGGGGGCTTAGAGATTTGGGAGCAAAGAAGATGGTGAAAGGTATTCCAACAATTGATCACCCCGATAATTTATGTGAAGCTTGCTTATTAGGCAAGCATTCAAGAAAGAGTTTTCCCAAGCAATCCAACTGATTCGTGTAAATATTTGTGGTCCAATCAAGCCCTCATCTCTTGGTAAAAGCTCTTATTTTTTGCCTTTTATTCATGACTATTCACGAAAAACATGGGTTTATTTTTTGAACCAAAAGAGTGAGGCTTTTGAGGCATTCAAAAAATTCAAAGCTTATGTTGAAAAAGAAAGTGGCTATGAGATCAAAATCTCTAAGAACCGATAGAGGTGGAGAGTTCACTTCCAACGAATTCAAGGCCTTTTGTGATACACATGGAATTCATCATCCCTTGACCGTTCTAAGATTGCCACAACAAAATGGAGTTGTTGAAAGGAAGAATTGAACAATCCTTAATATGGCAAGAACCATGTTGAAAAGCAAGTTGATACCAAAAGAGTTTTGGGCTGAAGCGGTTGCATGTGCAGTTTATCTCTCTAACCATTCACCTACAAAAAGTTTGAAGGATGTGATGCCCCAAGAAGCATGGAGTGGATGGAAGCCAAATGTGTCACTCTTGCGAGTCTCTGGGTCTGTTGCCTATGTTCAAGTTTCGGAGTGATTACGCCCAAAGAATAATGCGGTAGTTGTAGCACAACTTTGGGGTGTCGATTCCGCAGGGAGGCAAATTAAAAGAATAATAGAATGAACAAAGAAACTAAAAAAAAAATGTTAAATGATTAATAGAAAACAAAGATTAATTTTAAATGTAAATTAAAGTGAAGCAAAGTTACTAACGAAAAAAGTAATCAAATTGATGAACAGTAGATCATCGGGAATCCCTTGTACAAATCCGGTATTTTAATTATTCTTAATTCATTGAATAACTCAATTGGGAACTCAATTCCCGAAATTTCCAATCGGAAGGTATAGATTTATAAACCAAAATTAAATCAAATGTAACACTTTGAAAAATCATTCACCACTTTTAAAATTCGTAAATTACTATCCCTTTTGAGAAAATCCAACGACGACAATATACCCAGGAAGCGATATTGCAGCAAAGAACTAAATCAATATAGATAAATAATTGATACAAACATAATCAAAGAACTAATCCATTCAATAGAAAAAGTATGACTGAATTCATAAACAAAATAAAACGATGAATTGAAAATGATAAAACAAAAGAGTTTTAGTAATTGAAAATCAAATACATAAATTAAAAATACCATCTAATGTGCAAGTTCATCCCTAACCCTACTTGAGAATTTAGTTACCCATAAATATAATGGACAACAAAAATCTCCAGAGAAAATCGAAGTGAACGACGGCCATGGAAGTGATTTTCTCCTCTCTGAAAATCTACCTCTTGTGCCTCCCCTCCTCCTTTGAATTTGACTGGGTTTTGACTTGCTTTTTTATAAACTCTGAAATTAAACATAAAAGAAACTAATTAGGAGCATCCCAACGTAAATAGAAACTCAACTCAAGAATACAGATTAATTTCTATGATTTATATTCGCATTTTAGCATTTTAATCAAATAATAGGGTATTTAGAGTACACTTTCGCGCACTCATCACACCCCCCAACTTACTCATTTATAGTCCCTAGCAATTTTCATGTCAAAATAACGAAAGAGACCCTACCACAAGCAATCCACCTATAGCCATCCACAAAGTGTGTGTGTGTTTGCCAAGCCATAACCATCTTACCACTAACCTTGACACATGCAACATCAAGAACATCTCAAGCGAAAGGTTCAACTCCATAACTCACGGGTTATAAAAGTGTTTAGTGTGAGGATTCTCTCTATGGAGTTGACAACGGGTGTATACACACTCTCATGGGGAATTAGGCAATTATGCACAGGTGTATATAGACTCTCATAAGAAATTAGGCAATTATGTACAAGCAACAAACAAACATTGATCTTATGATAGGAGCACTAACAAATGAGACTTCCATTAGTCTTTCCAAAACCTAAAGATCAGAACGGTTAACATAAAAGGTTGTAACGTGGCTTGGGTTCGGGGCTATATGAAAAGAATGATGAAAAGGATTCAAAAACTTCCAAGTACATACGAAGGGAATTTTATTAAGTATCCCAGTAGACCACACTTCACACTTGATATACTCTCAAACTTTTCAGATCATCGAAGAATAATGCTTTTCCTTTTTCTTCTTCTTCTTTGTTTTTTTTTTCAACAATTTGATGGACAAACATATGACACTTTGGTATTCTTGCCATGTCTACCAACTTTTTTTTTCTTTCTTTCAGATCTCACTCAATTGAATACTTTGCAACTTGTACTCTTCTCTCTTTTTTTTTTTTTAATTGAAAATGATAGAATAAAAGAAAAAAATTACAAATTCTACACCTAGTATACACTTGGAAGTAAAAAGAGTAGAAAAATCAGTGTATAGGTACATGCATTTATTGGCTCAAAGTTGGCTACTAGGAGTCTATGATAGAATGGGTTAGCTTGAAAGGCTTAAACGTTGATCCTAAGTTGATCTTCGTCATATCCCAAGTATATCCACCATCTTACCACAAACTACGTAATGATATTATCAAAAGAAGTGCCAAATTCAACAGATCAATGAACGCTTATTACAATTTACTGCATTTGTAGTCTTTCAATCCTCTCCAAACTCACATGAATACTTAAGAAAAAGAGTTCTCTAGGTACATGTGTCAATCCACCATCTTACTACAAAACTTGGATGAGTGCATTAGCAGTTCTGTGAATGCATCAGTAAAAATGATTATGGTGGGTTTGAGGAATTCACGAAGATGTCAATGAATGAGAATGAGTACACATGTGAAATGGGGCATGTGTGATGCAAAAAATTGACACATGAAAATTTGTCACAGAGTTCTAACAAGAATTTTAAATACTGAACTTGCACCACCACCACCAACTTAAATAAAACATTGTCCTCAATGTTTAAGAATCAAAATTGAATGGAGAGTAACTACAAATGGTATAATACACATGATGAGTGACTAAATGAAACTAACCTGCAAATAAAACAACAGCAAACAAAAAGGAAAATAAAGAACATAAGAGAAAACAAAATTAAAACAAAACAAATAAAGAAAAATATACCTGGATGGTGTAGTCAAGGTTGATAGACCGGATCCCCAAGTGGAATGTCTTCCACTTCCGAAACTTGTCATCAACTAATACTTTAAGGCATTGACCATTTATTTCTACCACCTCGTTTTCAAAAATATTTTTCACTACAAAGAGGCCAGTCCACCTAAACCGTAGTTTTCCTTGGTGCTTGTGAAATTCAAAATCATATAAATATACTCGGTCATTAGGCTCAAACCTCTTCCTAAGAATATTTTTACTATGAAATGCTTTCATTTTAACCTTATAGATTTTAGACTTAGGCAAATGTTTCAATTTAACTCTTGGTGCTTTCATACTTACAAGAATCTGTCTTGCACTTTTCTTAAGCAACTCCTCAAATTTCGGTTGTCATGCCTGTGTTCCATAATCCTAAATCTTATTAAAAATAGCACAAAATATCAACAATATTAGATGAATCACTAATAGTATCAAACTCAGAATTAATAAAGAAATATTCAAGGGGATCAAAATCATAAGTTGTGTGAACTCCCTTGACTATGACTGTGTCAATCATCCTCTATTGGTTGTTTTTCAATATGGAAAATATTCAACTCAAGAGTCATATTCCCAAAAGAGAGCTTCATTAGACCATTCCTGCTTAATAAGAGCGTTAGCAGTAACGGGAAAAGGTTTACTTAAAACTAAGGGGATTTTAGAATTAGAGTCAACAATAGAACTTATGTCAAGGATTAAGAAATCAACAGGATAATAAAATTTGTCAATTTGTGTGAACTCTCTCTCGGTTTCTTAACTGATCGGTCAACCAATTGAAGCACAACAGAAGTTGGCTTAATTTCACCCAAACTAAATGCAATAAGGCATCGAATTAACACTAGCTCCTAAATCTAGCAAGGCTTTCCCAAACTCAAATAAAATAGCATGAACAGTGTATGAACCCTAGTTCGAAACCCTAGTTCAAATAAAATAGTATTTTTCCAAAAAAAACCCTTGGCCAAAATACAAGGCCTTCCCAAAAACTCTAGTTCATAAGAAATAAGACATGTGAGCTAAGCATCCTCAAGCCCACTTATTCTAAACTAATAATAAAAATCCTTTTAAACAAATTGAAAGCCTTCTTAATATCTAAAGGCCCTATCTCTAAGTCAAGTCTTCCACAGCTTGGATCAGGTGGATCAAAGCTGGTTCTTCTTCTTTCAAGCCCATCTTGAGTGTTGGGCTCTTGCTAGCTTCTGCCCAAGTGGCTTGTACTAATCTTTGCATTGCTTCCTTGATATTCTTGGCTCTTGATCTTGTAATTGGCCCATCTGGAACTTGCAAAGGATCTTTAAGAGCAGGCCCACCTTGGTTCCCATCAGTATCTTAATTGAGCTCTTGATTACCTCAACTTCCTTGGGAAACTCAGTACTATCATTGCTTTGTTCCTCTTCGACATCCTCTAGCTTATTAGTTGTTGGGATATGTAAAGACTTACTACTTCTTGTCATAATAGCATTGACCTCTTTCAAATTTCCTTGCCCCATATGCTAACCTTGGGGTGTAGATTGAGGTTGAGAAAGGAACTTGCCACGCTCATTCACACTCAAGGAGCTCATCATCTTGGATCTATGATTCTTGATCTCTTTGTTTTCTTCAATAACCTGCATAATCAAATATTCAAATTTTTGATTAGTTTTGCTCTGCGCTTCAATAAAAGCATGTAAAGTATCTTCTACGGAGTTCCTAGAAGATGAAGGTGTATGATATGCTGCAGGATATGCTCTAGGGGGTTGTGCAGGCTGCTGATTTTCAGACTTTCAGCTAAAATTGGGGTGATTATGCCACCTAAGATTGCAGGTATCCAAGAAAGGTGCAACAGGCTTCATGTACATACCTAAGGTATATTACATTGTTTCTCATACATCCCTCTCATCTCAGCAAATGTGGGACACTCTTGGGGGAAGTGATCTACCCTGCTACACACAAAACATGGTCTAAAAGACTCTGTATGATTTAGCCACATGTGTTGGCTTAAGTCCTTAGTCTTTAAAACCGCTAACTCCTTAGTGAGCATCTCAATCTTATAGCTTTTAGATTATTCTCTTCCCTGAGATGGTAAATTCTACCACCATTAAGTCGTGACCTATTTGTGCTCTTAGTAGCACTAAGTCTAGTCCAAGTATGAGCTTTTTCAGCAAGCTCATTGAGGTATTCTATGGCCTCATTGGGATTTTTTTATAATAACTCACCATTACACATCATCTCCATAAATTGGCGCTCTCTACGTGTAAGTCCCTAATAAAAATAGCCCACTAAGTGCCAATTCTCATACCCATGGTGAGGACACATACTCAACAACTTCTTAAATCTCTCACAAGACTGATACAAAGTCTCACTGTCCTTTTGTACAAATGTGGAGATTTGTCTTTTTAAAGCAATGGTCTTATGTTGGGGAAAGTACTTATTAAAGAAAACCTGAGTCATCTCATTCCATGATCCAATAGATCGTAGTCTCAGCGAGTATAGCCAACTCTTAGCTCTATCTTTCAAAGAGAAAGGAAAGAACCTAAGTTTCACAATGTCATCAGTTGCATTTTGACTATGAAAAGTCGCAACTACTTCCTCAAACTCCCTAATGTAAACATATGGATTTTCATTTTCCAAGCCATGAAAAGTAGGAACTAACTATCTCATCCCTGTTTTAAATCCAGTTGGCAAGTATTAGCCGGAAACATGATGCATGGTATGGTTGTGTGTGTAAGGAGGAGGTAATCCTGAAGGATCCTAGTGGGTTGATCTCCGTGTTGTCTCATTTTCTCAGAATTAGAAGAATTATCAAACAAATGGTTAAAAAAATTAGACTCTGATTCTGACTTTAACAAAGGTCTACAAACAAACCGACCCAAGGTGGCTCTATACCTATACATGCAAGGCAGAGAAAAACGCAACACTAAAGGAAACTACAAAAAGAAAAGAAAAGAAAATAAAGGTGTAGCAAGCTAAAAGAAGGAACAAAGTTACCGCATTTACAAACTGCTGAAAAGAAAAACTATCTAGTAATTTTTCTACCGTCTTCTCGGCAACGGCACCAAAATTTGATTACGCCAAAAGAATAATGCAGTAGTTGTAGCACAGCTTTGGTGTGTCGATTCCATTGGGAAACAAATTAAAAGAATAGTAAAAGGAACAAAGAAACTAAAAAAAAAATATTAAATGATTAATGGAGAACAAATATTAATTTTAAACGTAAATTAAAGTGAAGCAAAGTTACTAACAAAAAAAGTAATCAAATTGATGAACAGTAGAGCGTCGGGAATCCCTTATACAAATTCGGTATTTTAATTATTCTTAATTCATTGAATAACTCAATTGGGAACTCAATTCCTGAAATTCCCAATCGGAAGGTTTAAATTTATAAATCAAGTGTAACTCTTTGAAAAATCATTCACCACTTTTAAAATACTTAAATTACTATCCCTATTGATAAAATCCAATGACGACAATATACTTAGGAAGCGATATTGTAGCAAATAACTAAATCAATATAGATAAATAATTGATCGAAACATAATCAAAGAACTAATCCATTCAATAGAGAAAGCATGACTGAATCCATAAACAGAATAAATTCTATAATTATTTGGTGAGGAAAACATCAACGATCAATTGAATGAGAAAATGAAAGAGTTTTAGTAATTGAAAATCAAATACATAAATTAAAATTATCATCTAATATGTAAGTTCATCCCTAGTCCTACTTGAGAATTTAGTTACCCATAAATATAATTGACAACAAAAATCTCTAGAGAAAACTGAAGTAAACAATGGCCATGGAAGTGATTTTCTCATCTCTTCAAATCTGTCTCTTATGCCTTCGCTCCACCTTTAAATTTGACTGGGCTTTGACTTGCCCTTTTATACACTTTGAAATTAAACATAAAAAAACTTGCTTAGGAGTATCCCAACGTAAATAGAAACTCAACTCAAGAACACACATTAATTTCTATGATTTCTATTCGCATTTTAGTATTTTAATCCAATAATAGGATATTTAGAGTGCACTTTTGCGCACTCATCACGGAGCAAGAGAGATCAAACAACGTGGGATTGGAGTAAGAAGGTTGTGTTTAATTATTGGCTACGATGAGAACTCAAAAGGCTACAAGTTCTTCAATCCAAGCAACAACAAAGTCATGATTAGTAGAGATGTTGAATTTGAAGAAGATACAACATGGAATTGGAGTACATAGAATGAAACAGCTTATGATTTTCTTCCCTATTTTTATGAAGATGAAACTCCAATACAAGAAGCCCAAGGCGAAAGTGTATCTCCAACAGCGCCAACATCATGCTCTATAGCATCGTTATCATCTTCTCCTTCATTTAGCTCAAGTGAAGGCCCTCGTAGATATCGAAGCCTCATGGATCTCTACGAAGAAACTGAAAGGTTAGAAGATCTGAATTTATTATGTTTATATTCTAGTGATGAATCTTTGAGTTTTGAAGAAGCTATGAAAGATTAAAAATGGATACAAGCCATGGAGGAGGAAATTCAAGCCATTAAGAAGAATGGCACTTGGGAGGTTGCTTCACTTCCAAGTGGCAATCAAGCAATTGGAGTCAAATGGGTATATAAAGTCAAGAAGAATTCCAAGGGTGAAAGTACAAAGATACAAGGCAAGACTCGTTGCAAAGGGCTACAAGCAAAAGTAAGGCATTGACTATGAAGAGGTTTTGCTCTTGTTGCCTGTTTGGAGACAATCTGACTACTACTAACACTTGCAGCACAAAATCAATGGAAGATCCATCAGATGGATGTTAAGTCCGCTTTCCTAAACAATCATCTTGAGGAAGAGGTTTATATTGAACGGCCTTAAGCTTTTGTTGTTGAAGGATATGAAGACAAGGTACTTAAGCTAAAAAAGGCCTTATATGAATTAAAGCAAG
The DNA here is from genome assembly GCA_011037825.1 of Carya cathayensis. NCBI lineage: Eukaryota > Viridiplantae > Streptophyta > Magnoliopsida > Fagales > Juglandaceae > Carya > Carya cathayensis. The sequence continues at coordinate 181,375 of QGSO01000960.1, read as the reverse complement.
CTCCAAGAGCTTAGAATAGCCGTCTTGATAAATATTTTAAAGAAAATGGCTTCACTAGATGCATTCATGAATGTGCACTCTATGTGAAAAAGGAACATGAAGATCTATTATTTGTTTTTGTCTATGTGAATGATCTTATATTCAAAGGAAACAATCAAATGATGTTAGAAGGTTTTACGAAGGCTATGGCTCAAGAGTTTGAGATCAGTGATATGGGACTCATGTCCTATTATTTGGGAATTGAAGTTAAGCAAATGAAGAATGGGATTTTCATCTCGCATGAAGCCTATACAAAGGAAGTGCTAAAGAAGTTCAACATGTAGGATTGCAATCCTGTCAACAAGCCCATGGAGTGTAGAGTTAAACTTTCAAAATAGGAGGAAGGGCTACAAAAGGTTGATCCAACATTGTTCAGAAGCCTTGTGGGAAGCTTAAGATATTTGACTTGTACCATACCTGAAATTGTATTTTCAGTTGGACTTGTGAGTCGCTTTATGGAAAATCCGTATGAGACACACATGAAGGCAGCGAAGAGAATTCTTTGTTATCTTAAAGGTACTCTTGATTATGGAATTTCTTATTCGGCTTCAAATAAGTTCAAGTTAATGGGCTATTGTGATAGCGATTATGCTAGAGATATTGATGATAGGAAGAGTACTACTGGGTTTATTTCCTCTTGGGAAATAATGCAATTTCCTGGTGTTCTAAGAAACAACCCATAGTTAATCTTTCAACCTATGAAGCTGAGTATGTTACTGCTATTGCTTGTGCTTGTCATGCAATTTGGTTAAAGATATTGGTGAAGGAACTCCATTTTGAGCAAAGTGAAGCTACCAAGATAATGATGGACAATAAGTCAGCCATTGCTCTAGCAAAGAACCTAGTTTTTTATGATCGAAGCAAGCATTATGAGACAAAGTATCATCTTATTCGACAATGCATTGAGAACATGCACGTAGAGGCAAAGTATGTGAAGTCACTTGATCAAGTTGCTGATATTTTAACAAAGCCTCTCAAATATTTTAAGGGGGAGTATTGAAAATTAAACTTAGTTTTATTGTTGAAACTGAAGGGATATTTTTTATCAGAATTTGAAGGGGCTACAGTTTATCAATTGGATTTTTATTGAGAAAGTTATGATCAATTAAGAAATTGTGTAAAACGTCTAGAGGACTTGAATAGCATTAAATGTCATTAACTTAGACTCCAAAATTTTCTTTTGAATTTATATAGTCGTCGTGTACTGGAACTATGTTTCGTTGAATACAAACAAGTGGTATATTCCTCTTTTATTTTTTCTTTGTTGTTTTGTCTTCATCTTTGTTGCGCCTAAACTTTGACTCAAACTAATGAACCAAAAATTTAGTGCAATTTTATCTGCAAGTATACAGGTGTTGTAATACCTTACAGGGTTGAATCCACGGGGATTGACTTATGTGAAAAATAAAATAAACTCGAACAAATGAAAAGAAAATGCTAAAAGAGATGTGCGTTCGAATATAAAATGTGGTTACTGAGATGATGATTTTTTTGGCGTAACAGAATAAAACCAAAATGATAAAATATATTGATATGGAAAAAGACTAAGGTTTCAAGGATCTGTTTAATAATTTAAAATATTGTTTCCGATCAAATTACTTCAATTAAACTAGAATAATGATTCCGTTTAATTGAAAGATTTAGCATTTAAGATTAAGAAAAATAGTTACTAATGATTGAGTATGAACGATTGATAGTTAAAACATTTACAAATCTATTTGAATATATCACAGAGATTCCTCAAGCATTCATTGTATTCGGAAATCACAATGAATCAAGATAAATATATAGATAATCAAAATATCCCATAATAAAATCCTTCAATCGATCAAGCTCACAAAATAATTTTACGGCAATCCGAAAATGATCTTTAAATTATTAAACTTCACCTCTAACCTAGTATGAAAATTTAGACAATCATGTTCATCACAAGCGCTATAGAAATTATAAAAATATTCTCCATAAGAAAAATAAAATACATAAATTAACACTAAAAAAAATAATCTGAAACATAAAGCAAAAGTGAAGAAAAGATGAGAACACCAAATGAAAATAAAACTCTCTGTCCATTCGGTCAAACTCTCTCTCCCAAACCCCACGTCGTCAACCGTTCCTTGATCAAGCAAAAGAGAAGCTCCCACTCGAAATGCCCGTGCAGTGCTCTCACATTTCTCTCACTCCTTCAAGCTGCCGTAAGTTATTCTTTTCACGTCCAAGACCAGAGCTTCACCGAAGTTCAGCTTCAACGTAAAAGAACAAGAATGTCCAGTTCTCTCTCTACATCAGTAGCTCAGTTCGTAGCCCAGTTCTCAGCATGAAAAGTGCTCTTCGGCCTCCACTTCAATTCTCCTCTCTCACCCGAAAGTTTCTGTTTTTCCCTCTCAAAAACAGAGCAAATATAAACTCCCTTCAAGTCTCACACCATCCGTCCGTTCCCAGCTCACTCCGTAAAACTAGCCTACTCCTTTCAGCTCTCTCCTTCCCTTTGTTTTTACGTAAAACTCCAGCAGCTCCTCTTCCGTCCAAGTCAGAGAAAGACCAGACGAAGAGTGTCCCCCTCCGTTTTAGTTTTTTCTGTAAAACCAACCTCCAGAATAATCCCAGACGAACTGTGTCCCCCTACGTTCCGTTTGCTTCTATTTTTTATCCTCCTTAAAGCTCTCACAACCAGAAAGTCACTCTCAGCTTTACGTCCAAAATCATTCCCCCCACGAAAACCCCAGTGCTTTATTCCTGGCTTTCCATAAAAACTTCTCTTTCTTTTCACCCTCCAACTTTTCGTTCCACTAGTGTGTGTGTTTGCTTTTTTTTTTTTTCTTTTCGGCTGCACTCTCCGTTAACCACTCCACTCAGAATCTGAATAATGCTCTGTCCTGCTGTCTAGGATAAAAAGAAATGAGCTGAAGCTCTCTTCCTATCCCCCACTCTCCGTTTTGGACTTTTGCTTTTAAGTTCCTTTTTCCGTAAAACCAGAACGTGCCTCCACTCCATTTTACGTAAACATGTTCCCTTTATTCTCAGCTTTCCTTCAAACTCCACTTTTCTTTACTTTTTTTCTGTTTTCTTATTTTTTCATGTGGTTTTACGTTGGCATCGTGCTTCTCTGTGATTTTCATTCTCGCCGACAGTTCTTTTACGTTCAAAGTCGTCTACATTTTATCTTTTTCAGCTGTCCAAGTCCACCACTTTGAAAAACTCATACAACATGCGCTTTTGGTCAAGCCGGATCTCATGTGAATTTCATTTTAACTGAAAAGAAGGAGATAAAAAAATTAAAACTCAGAAATAAATTTAAAGGAAAAAAAAATAGATTATCAAAAATATGTTATATATGTGAGGAAATATTGTCCAATTAAATCATAGTTATAAAATTAAGCACAAACATGATATTAATCAATAAAAAATCACGACTCGTATTTATGCTTATTAACTATTTTTCCATCTAAAACTAATAATAATGTTACGAAGCAACTGAAATACATTGGTTTTAAATAGCTAAAATGTAACAGCCCGCTAAAATTATCAGTTTTGGATTCTTTCCCGACAACAATCACATCTCTCTCGTCTTTACCCTCATCTGGAATCACGCGTATAGATTATCTTTTCCGTAAATCACGTAATTTGTTCTTCACCGACAGCTGTAAAATCATGAACAGTTTTATCCTAAGCGTTGTACCTCGATGGCGTTTTCCCGGATCTTATCCATCGAATTTCAAAGTATTAGATAAGCTTGTTTTTAAAGTAGCACAATTATAATAATTTAATGAGCTCTGAAAATATTATAATTGTGGATAATTACTTAGATTAAATATTTTAGTTGTTTTAAGATATTAAGATGTTTAATTTTACGTTGAAAACTCTTATTTAAATTAATTGGTTTTATCATCTTCGATTAATTAACGGTACTTTATCATTTTATATAATGATGAGGAAATATTATTTTATAAATTTTAGTTTATAAAATAATATTCTACCTTAATTCATCGTGGTGTTTTATTTAAAGTGTTTTATTTAAAATAAAACATTTACGCGTTTTTAATCAGTGTTTTAATTCACCGTTGAATTATTTGAGGATCCCAAAACGTAGGATTGAAGTTTATTACCTAGGCTCCTACCCTTTTTCCTTCATTTTTCCTTTTTTCTTTTTTTTTCTTCTCTTTCCTCTCCTTCTCTCCATGGTCGACTTACACCCTTCCACCATAGCTGATCGGTTCTAGCTTCCTACCGGCGCCACCTCCGGCCGCCGTGCCTCACCTCCACCTCCGGCATGTCCCTCCCTCACCGGCGAACACATCTGCACCGGAGGTGTGCAACGCCGGCCACCAATTCTCTCTCTCTTCCCGTGCTCTTCCTTCTTGTCTCATTACCGTCGCCGCCCCTTTGACCGCCCGTTTCTCCGCCGTCCGGTGGAGGTGTCGTACACCACCCCCGCCATTCTCTTCCCCTTTCACCATAGTTCATACACACCAATTTTCAGAGCCATCGGACCAGCCGTTAGTCGCCGAGAGCCCCCGGAAGTTGCTGCCCCTGCCCTGTTTTCTCCCCTGTTGCCGATTTCTTTCTCCGCCCAGAACCGCCGCTCGCCGGCGGCGTGGACTACACCACCCACCCAGATTTCTTCCCCTCTCACCGGTGAACATCCCCTCCAAGTTTCACCTCCATCCGAGCCACGGTTAGCCGCCACTCTCGCCTCCAAACAAATGGGTTTTTAAGGCTTTTCACCATTTTGGACCACCATACACGGCCAAATCAGCCACCAAGCACCACCATTGGATTCACCACATCAAGGGCTTCCTCCCCATGTCTTTCTTTTTCCCAAACTCTCACTTTTTCTCATATGGGTTTCTCAAAACACCCGTTCGGTTGCACCACCGTGCGCCGCCGTACACGGCCACCCGTGGTGTTTCACCACCACCATCTTGTTCCTCTCATCCTCATGAACCTCTCCAAGAAATTTCATGGCCAACGGAGCTTCGTAGAGCTCACACTCTCCCGCACTCTCCAAGGCCAAAAATGGTTTCAAACGGCCGATCTGCCGCCGTTAGCCACCGTCCGACCACCACCTCGCCACCACAGCTCCACCACATGTTCCTCTACCTTTCCCTAGCTTTCCATGAAGTTCTATGGCTTTTCGCTACCTCGCGTCTCCTCCGCTCACCGTTCGGAGTTACTGTTCACGGCGTGATGCCGCCGTGCTCCGCCACCTTTGACCATCACAAGGCGACCGTGAGTCTTCCAAGACCACGCCTAGCCTTTCTCAAGCCCAAACTACCACTTTATGTGGTGGACAGACACCGTACCGCCACGTATGCTCCTCCGACGCATGTTCGTGACGAGCAGCGAGCGACGCACGGGTTATCCCGTCGATGGTATAACCCTCTATCTTTAGTTATTTATGTTTAACATAGTTGATTTGGTTGGCTGTAGACTGTGTAGTTAGTGTTTGTGGAGTTCGCTGCGTAGTTGTGAAACGAAGTGTGGTTGTGAAGTGTTAGGCTTGATTTTGTAGTTTTGTGGACTGTGCTGTGAAGTATAGGCGTGAGATGGATGCCGTAGATGTGATACGGCGGGTTGTGTGAAGAGAATACGCGTGTAGCGTATTCTGTGTAATGCAGCGACGCGCCGCGCGACGTGCGCTGTAGTGATGTGGGTCGTAGAAGGAAGGGAGTACGCATGTAGTGTACTCCGTGTGGTATGGCGATGCATCGTGTGATGTGCATCGTGTTGATGAGTGTTGTAGCGAAGGAAGTACGCGTAGCGCGTACTCCGTGTCGCGTAGCGATGCACCGTGAGACGTGTATCGCAGTGATGGGTTTTGTAGTGTGAATGGAAGAGAGTTCACGTGAGTGTACTCTGTACTAAGTCGTGATACACCGGATGGCGTGTCACGAAGGGTTGGATGGCGTAGCAGAGAAGTGTGGAGCGTATGGTGTAATGTTGGGAAACTGTATGACAGTGTCCCGAAGCAGTGATGATATGGATTATAGTCCGGGATGACTGGTGTCATCTTGTGGTTGACTATGGCTAAGAGTATATGGATTGAGAAATGAGTTGTTTGTTTGGTTGTTATTGATAATTTTAATGAACTTGTTTTAGTGCAAAGGCTTTCTGAAGTCAATTTATCTCTTCCGAGTATAGTGAAACCTCAAGTTGGCCGTGGTGTTGCAAGTGCTTACAATATGGCAATTGAGTTCAGAAGTGAAAATCTTAAGGACTTGAGTGTTCCTCTTCCAGCTGTTGTGCAGTTCCTCGTGTCTCGCGCTCTATTCTCATAGAACGCGACGATCGAGGTAAGTTAGCCTCTAACTTACTATCAGTTTATTGTGTATGTGTGATGGGTAAGAGAACTACAATTTATGTATGTATGTTATCGTATATGCCATGTCATGCTATGTCATTACATGTTTATCTGCTACGTATGATTTAATCTCTCATGAATAATTATCTGTTACATAATCTTTTCTGTCATACAATGATGTATGTTATAAGTATGCCATGTTAAGTATGCCATGAAATGTTATGATTAAATCATATTGTGCCATTTACAAGTATACGCCATGTTAGAAAAGTATATGATATTAATTAATATCTCATGCATTAAGAAAGATAAGACATGTTATGTTACGTATAATACGTGGGGCCACAACAACTGTGGAGTACGTATTATATTTTATGTTACGTGAATACGTGGGGCCACAACAACTGTGGAGTACGTATTATATTTAATGTTACGTATATACGTGGGGCCACAACAACTGTGGAGTACGTATTATATTTTTATGTTACGTGTATACGTGGGGCCACAACAACTGTGGAGTACGTATTATTTTTTATGTTACGTGTATACGTGGGGCCACAACAACTGTGGAGTACGTATTATATTTTATGTTACGTGTATACGTGGGGCCACAACAACTGTGGAGTACGTATTATATTTTATGTTACGTGTATACGTGGGGCCACAACAACTGTGGAGTACGTATTATATTTTATGTTACGTGTATACGTGGGGCCACAACAACTGTGGAGTACGTATTATATTTTATGTTACGTGTATACGTGGGGCCACAACAACTGTGGAGTACGTATTATATTTTATGTTACGTGTATACGTGGGGCCACAACAACTGTGGAGTACGTATTATATTTTATGTTACGTGTATACGTGGGGCCACAACAACTGTGGAGTACGTATTATATTTTATGTTACGTGTATACGTGGGGCCACAACAACTGTGGAGTACGTATTATATTTTATGTTACGTGTATACGTGGGGCCACAACAACTGTGGAGTACGTATTATATTTTATGTTACGTGTATTCATGGGGCCACAACAACTGTGGAGCATGAAGTATGGGGCCACAACAACTGTGGAGCATACACTACGTGAGACACAGCAATTGTGACACGTAGAATACGTGGGGCCACAACAACTGTGGAGTACGTATTAAGTCAAGTTTCAGATCAAGTGCATGATAAGTCAAGTTTCAGATCAAGTTCATGTTTTGTTATGTACACGTACATGTTATGTTCATGATCAAGTTATGTTCCAAGTTCATGTTCACATCATGTTAAGTTCACGTTTACAGTATGTCTCAAGTTCACGTTTATGTCATGATATGTTCAAGTTTATGTTATTTTCAAGTTCATATTTATGTTATGCATGTTTACGTTCATGCTACATTTCAAGTCCATGTTATGTTTTAAACTCAAGTTCATGTCATGTTAAGTCAAGTTCAGTTCACGTTTAAGTTCTGGTTATGTCATGTTATATGTCAAGTTATGCTATGCTTATGTACGACTTTACTTATGCATTTATGCTTTTACTGCCATGCATGCATCTTTAACCTGTGTGTGAGTTTTATGTTAACTTACTGAGATTTGTAATCAAATCTCACTGTGGTAGTCCCAACTACCATTCCCCCCGAATGGTAGATCTTGTTACAGGACCCAAAGAAGAATTGGAATCTGACCATCTGAATACGGTCATCTAGGCTACGGTGCGATGTTGATGATGGTATAGTATTTAACTTAGGTTAATGCTTGTACTTTTGGAGTTGTATCTCAAGTATTCTTTTGATCACAACCATTTTGGACTAGTGTAGTGATCACGGCTTTTTAGTATGTTTTTATGTATGAAATATGTTTCAAGTATTTGGGATATTTTTAGTTTGGTGCATAGTATTGCTAAAGAAAAAAAAAAATAATCCGCTGCGAATATTGCATAATGCTAGATGCATGTTAGGAACATTGCATCTTATATGTCATGAACGGGGGCAGGTAACCTTGTGTTGCATGTCTCGACGCTTCAAATGTTCGTTCAATCCCAAGCGGAATTTGGGGGCGTCACATAAAATATGTAATATTTCAGCTCAATCAATCTTGTTTCCAACACACAATGAAACTGGGCAGCATTGGTCTTCGATGGTGTGGTGACAATCATTAGGCAATTGGGAGGTTGCTCTGCTTTGGAGTAGAAAAAGAGGGGTGGGTTTGCACGTGGGCATGGTTGTGCTGCTTGGTGGTTGCCGTGGCCTTGGGTACAGGAAGGGTTGGTTGTGTGTGTGGGCCAGGTTTTTCGTGTGAGGACACGGAGGGGCTCTATTATGTATAAGTAATGAGTAGTGCGCCTGAGGACCTACCGAATAAGGCAAAAAAAAGCTTTTATTTTTAATTTTTAATTTTTTTTAATTTATTTTTTTATATTCTTAAATATTAAAAAAAAACTCATACCATCATTAAAAAACACTTGCTTAATCACTAGGTTAAAATAAAAGGGGGCATTCAGGACCCAAATTCAATCCCAAAGCATTTCTAATAAGTAATTCATAATAGAATTGAGAATACTTGGTTCCTTGAGGAAACCAAATCCTCCACGAACAGTTTGCCAAACTCAACTTGACATATTTCATTGATAATGATAGAATAAATACAACTGGAAATCTTAGCAACCACCTAAATAATTGGACCGCTAAAAATAGTTAACTATACCCCATAACACCCACCAACATACTGGAATAAAATAATCAGGAACCTAGATTTGCAGCACAAGACTCAGACAAAGCCAACCTATAAACCCATTGCAGACTAATAAAATAACACTTGAGGATAAAATAACCAACTAATTACCAACTGGAAAAATGAAATCTACTTGCATGGGTAAACATAATGATGCAAACCAAGGACTTTTGATGATTCGGAAAATTACTTTCATTGAGAGGTCATGTGTTCCTCTTTGTTCTTAAAAAGAACTCTGTGAACTTATCAAGTTAATATTGTGGCGTTCAAGCAATCAAACTTATCACCTTGAATCCTTGAGAGATTCTTAGGTTTTCTTGGTGTGGCGTTTTCAATCCTTCGTAGTCTTGGTTTTCATCTATTTTAGGTGACGGGTCAAGGCTCAACAAATCTTGTCTTCACGATCTTGGGGTTCCGAGCCATCATTGTTGTCGGGTTTCATCACAATTGTTGGTGGAGTTCGTATCACATAACAATGCCACTCCCAATAAGGCCAATTCCTATCCTCAAGCCCAAGCCCATTACATGACTGGATGTGGTAGGCGAAGGGAGTGTTCAGCACTGCTCAGGTGGTGGAGTTTGTCGGTGATGGGCTTCACGAACGGTAATAGCATTGGCTGTTGAGTAATGCCAACTGAGGAATCACAAGGAGGGAGAGACAAAGATGAACTGATGGGCCCCAAAGCGGACCAAGTCCTAAGGATCAATTACAAGATTAAGAACCACGAAGATCAATGGAGCAATGAAGAATTGGTGCAATCCAATTGGGATGAAGCTAGCAAGAGCCCAACACTCATGATGGGCTTGAAAGAAGAAGAACCAGTTTTGATCCACTTGATCTAAGCTATGGAAGACACGACTTGGGCTTATTGTTATTGAAGGCCATAGACTTATTTATTTCATTAAAATGGTTTATTTTATAAGTCATAGGAATTAATCTAGAATAATTGGGTTTTGGGGATGTCCAGCCCACACGTCTTATTTCTAATGAACTAAGGTTTTTAGAAAGGCCTTGTATTTTGGCCAAAGGCTTATTTGGAAAGTTATTATTTTACAGTACCCACGGCACTATTCCTTTAGGGTTTTGGGAATTGTTTATTTAAATCACTTGTAGCCTCATTTGAGAAGAACACTTTTCATACTAGATGCCACATCAACAATAAGGTATGTAGTATGATTATTGATGAAGGGAATTATATTAATGTGGCTAGCACTACTTTAGTTGAGAAACTGAATTTACCTACCTTGAAACACCCTAAACCATACAAGTTGTAGTGGTTGAATAATTGTGTGGAGGTTAGGGTAAATAAGCAAGTGTTAATTTCTTTTTCAATTGGGAGGTACAAGGATGAGATACTTTGTAATGTAGTGCCTATGCATGCTGGCCATATTTTGTTGGGGAGGCCATGGCAGTGTGATAGGAGAGTGATCTATGATGGGTTCAGGAACATGTACAGTTTTGAAAAGGATGGAAAAACAATCAAACTTGCTCCTTTAACTCCAACACAGGTCCATGAGGACCAACTGAAGTTGAAAAGTGAGGTTGATCAAAAAAGAAAGAGAGAAAGTGAGATTGATCAGAAAAGAAAGAGTGAAACTGAGGTTGATCAACAAAGAAAGAGAGAAAATGAGATTGATAAAAAAAAAAAAAAGAGTAAAAGTGAGGTTGAGCAAAAAAGAAAGAGTGGGAATAAGATTGAGAAAATGAGAGAGAGAGAGAGAGAGAGAAATGGGAGAGAAAAGAAATGAGGGTGAGGCTGAAACCTTAAGAAAAAGAGAGAATAAGTTGAAAAACAATTGTGAGGCCGAGAGTTCAAAAAAAGATGTAGAAAAAGAGAGTGAAAAGAAAGAGGAGAATGGAAGAAAGTGAGAGAAAAATAAAGAGAGAAGTGAGTTTTTATGCTAAGGAAGTTTTAATACTAACAAACTTGACGTACCTTTGCCTAGTATTGTTGTTTCTTTGTTGCAGGGATATGAGATCATGATTCCTAGCAGCATGTTTAGTAGATTGCCACCTATTAGAAAGATAGAGCAATACATCGATCTAGTGCCAGGTGCGACAATCCCTAGCCGACCTTTATTTGAAGAGCATAAGTCCTTGACGCACTTGAAGGGACAAGTTAAGTTGGATAGAATGCATGCCAAGTGGGTTCAATTCATTGAGACCTTTCCTCACGTAATTCAGTACACACATGGAAAAAAAAATTTTGTGTTTGATGCTTTAGCAAGAAGGTATGTCCTTGTCATCATTTTAGACACAAAATTATTGAGACTTGAATGTGATAAGAAATTGTATGTTAATGATGAAGGCTTGGCTAGTGTGTATAGAGTATGTGAGAAAATATCGTTTAGTAAGTTCTATAGACTAGATTGGTACTTATTTAGTAAGAAAAGACTTTGTGTGCCTACTAGTTTTATATGTGAGTTGCTTGTGTGCGATAGACATGGAAGTAGTTTGTTGGGTAACTTGGGTGTGCTGAAGATTTTACACGTGTTACATGAGCACTTTTGGGCGTATCATTTGCCATTTATTGACGTGTTGCATGAATGTTTGTGGTAGTATCATTTGCCATTCGTTGACGTATTATGAACGCTTGTGGGAATCTTATTTGCCATTGATTGAGATTGCATATAATCAGAATTATCATTTTGGTGTGAGGAAGATTTTAGATGTGATTAATGAACATTTATGGGAGTATTATTTGCCTTTCATTGACTTATTGCATGAACGTTTATGGGAGTATTATTTGTCTTTTATTGACTTGTTGCATGAACGTTTGTGGGAGTATTATTTGCCTTTTATTGACGTGTTGCATGAATGTTTGTGGCAATATCATCTGCCATTCATTGACGTGTTGGATGAACGTTTGTGGCAGTATCATTTGCCATTCATTGACGTGTTGTATGAATGCTTGGGGGAACATTATTTGCCATTCATGGAGGTCGCATATAATTGGAGTTGTCATTTAGATGTAAGGAAGGCTTTAGATGTATTTCATGAACGTTTGTGGGAGTATCATTTTCTATTCATTGAATTGTTGCATGAACGTTTGCGAGAGTATCATTTATTATTACTAGAGTTTGCATATAAGAAGACCATGCATACTACTATTTCTCATTCATCTTTTGAGGTTGTTTTTGCTTTTAATCCACTTATACATTTTGATTTAATGTATTTACCTGTTGATGACAGAAGTAACATGGATGGACATTTCCAAATTCTTGATAAAATTAATGATACTTCATGTCTAGTGGATCTTCCAGGTAAGTATCATGTGTTTGCTACTTTCAATGTTACTGATCTTTTTCCCTTTGATCCAGGTAGAGATTCAAGGTCGAATCCTTTTGAGGAGAGGGGGAATGATGGGCCCCAATGCAGACCAAGTCCTAAGGATCAATTACAAGATTAAGAACCACGAAGATCAATGGAGCAATGAAGAATTGGTGCAATCCAATTGGGATAAAGCTAGCAAGAGCCCAACACTCATGATGTGCTTGAAAGAAGAAGAACCAGTTTTGATCCACTTGATCTAAGCTATGGAAGACACGACTTGAGTTTATTGTTATTGAAGGCCATGGACTTATTTATTTCATTAAAATGGCTTATTTTATAAGTCATAGGAATTAATCTAGAATAATTGGGTTTTGGGAATGTCTAGCTCACACGTCTTAATTCTAATAGGTTTTTAGGAAGGCCTTGTATTTTGGCCAAGGGCTTATTTGAAAAGTTATTATTTTACAAACTAGGGTTTTAGAAGTTACTGTAGCGCGGCACTGTTCACGCTACAGTACCCGCGGCATTATTCTTTTAGGGTTTTGGGAATTGTTTATTTAAACCACTTGTAGCCTCATTTGAGAAGAAAAGACATGATTGAAATTGATGAATTTTATTCATTGGGAGTTGAGTTTATCTCATCTTGTTCTTGATTGAACGTTTGAACTTATCAAAGGTAAATCACAACCTTTGTGGCTTCCTCCTTTGTAATCCAGGTTCTTGAGACGGGTTCTTCAACGGGTCTAGATTTTAATATAATCTAGGTTCTTGAAACGGGTTCTCAACAGGCCTAGATTCTCCATCCGTAGACTTGAGTTTGGCTTTCTTGGATTGGTTTTCCAATATTGTTGTTGGGTCTCAAAGCGGGTTGACTGGAGTTCACATCATGGATAGAAAGAAAGTTTGTTGAAAAGTGAAATTTTGATGTGAGAAGAGCTGCTATAGACGTAGGAGTTTTGTATCGAGGTGGAGATACTTTCGCGTTGTAGAAAACTGAAGGGGAGAAAATTTCGAAGAGAAAACATACTGTCAGGATAGAGCATGGGTTTGGGAAGAAACTAAAAGGAGGAATAGTCTTACCTGAAAAAGACGTAGTGTACGTCTCCTAGGCTGAGCTCTTCGTAAACAAACTGGACCTTAATCTTCACGTCTAAAATAAATTCATCGTCCAATAATATCTCCTGGCTAAATATTTAGGGCTCACTTAAGTCCATAAATATTAAATAAGCTTTTGTCCAAATATTGAGCCCAATAATACTCCTATAATCTACTACCATAATTTGGGCTTCTAAAAAATTATTGGCCCTTTGATATTCTCTAAAATCATTAACTACAACTTAAAATTATGGCCTAGCATAACTGAACATTTTCATTTTATTATATCATTTATAACATAGATCATGTTTAACTCCCGTGGTATGGTTGTGCAAACCCCAATAGCTAATCGAGTAGAAACAGAATGTGAATCTTTTCCTTATTATTCTCGGAGCCTCGAGTATGCACATAGGCAAGACCATGCAAAAAACTACTTTGCTTCTAAAGTGGGTGCACTGGAAACAGAAAAGTTGGTACCAACCTGATCAAAAGCCACATTCTTACACCGGTGGTAAAGTCAGAATGGAACAGAAATAGAAATAGAATGTCATGCCAGAAGTTTTCAGAAATCACATCATATCAAATTAGAGTACAAAACATCTTCAGAATAGAACAAAATCAGATTACAAAAATATAATTTATGCACAAAATTTCATATTCGCTCTATTTTGCACAGTTCATAAACAAAATGCCAAAGTGACTCATGTCTACACCAGTCTTGCAAGAAAATAGTTTATACTTATACAAAATTTCATGAGTAATGCAGAACAAATAACTTAGGTTGTTTCACAATTATTTTCATAACAAAACATGCATATTTTTTAAAATTAACATCGGTCCATTTTATTTTTTATGCAAAGTCTAGCATAGGAACCCCGCTTACTTAAACTTCTTAACTTTTCAAAATTTTCTCACAACAGTACTGAATGAAAATCAATCATCGCCTATAAAATAGTCACCTACTCCCATAAATTTTCAATCGAACACGTATTTCATCAAGTGCTTAAACTTGAATCACTAAGTAACCAATATTTCCTTAAAAATAATCTAAAACTCTTGTAACCCTATAATCTCATATATTTTGAAAAATTATCAATTCTCACTTACTATCTTCAAGTAAGTCATCAACTCTAAATTCGTTAGATCTTAATACCAATTGTAATTTAAAAACCTTAACTATTTTCTGTCAAACAAACCTTTTGGATAAATAAAAAGTGAGTCAAAACCCACATAAAATAATAGAAATTTTTTCTATAATCTAACTAAAGCTCATCGTAAAAAATATGCCCCACCAAAAACACTTGTATAAAAAAAATATATATATTTGTTCTGATTTGTGACTACAAGGGCATAACTTTAATTTTTGTAAGAAAAGTTTTACTATACTTTACGTTGAATAGTTAGGAAAGAGCTAACCAACTACCTTCAGTTTAATAGAAGAGAGAAGAGGCAGCAGCATAGGCTTACCGAGAGAGAAGAGAACACGAGGGAGGCTTACCGAGAGAGAGAAAGAGATGAGAAGTGATGAGAGAGAGGGTTAACGTAGAAAGAGAGAGAGAGACCACGGCGAGAGGGAGGACTTACACACCAAGCACCTCGGGGAGCTATGGACTGGGTTTACCCAAGGAAGTGTCCGAAGGTGGGAGCTTGTCCTCTGGTGTCTTCTGTTGTCAGTGGCGTTGTTTGCAGTTGCGGCAACCGGCGGGGCAGTGGCTTAAGGGTAGTGGGTATTTGAATCAAAATGCTATGTTTTTGGGGCTAAAAATAGGGGACAAACGGGCTGGCAGCTTGCATGTGGTGGTGTTACCCCATGTGTGTTCATGGTTGGCTATGGCGGCCAGATCTGGGCAGTCCTTCTTGTCACTACAAGAAATTTAATTTTTAGGGACGAAATAAAATTTCATCCCTAAAAATACTTTTCAGAGACGAAATTTTAATTTCATCTCAAAACATTGATAACCTTATAAATCCGTTCGCATTAATACATAGTAGTTCGAACTGGAGATTCTGAAATGAATTAGATCATTGCCAAAAATCTAAACCGTTCGAACTAATAAAATTTAACTTGAACAGATAATTAATCTATTCGAATGCAATATAATTTGTTTGAATGAGTATTAACGTGTTCGAACTGTATTATTTAATTGAAAAGATATATTGTTAAAATTGTAATAATACATATTTTTTCTATTAATTTTTTATCATTTCCAAAGTAAATAAAAATTTCTATATATTATATATTATGATTTACAATGAATTTAAATATTTACAAATTCATAAATTTATTTTATGTAATTAATTTAAAAATATTTTAGTTAAATAAATATTACTTTAAAGATAGTGTCCTTTTTTCAATTATCGTGAACATTAAGTATAATGAGAAGAAAATATAATTAAAAATAAAGAGTCTAGCAAACACTAAAAATAAAAACCATACATTAATTACATCCCAAAATGAGTTAGACATTCTACACAACAACATAAAAAAAGTAAAATAATGTAAGGTTTGTAAACGTCCTTCTAGGTCCTTAAACTTCTCCATGATGGGTTGAATGAAGTCTCTCAATATAATTTCGCGGTGCTCTGCCAATATAGCTCGTACGTCATCCAGAGTAGCCCCAATAAGGTGTCTCTCAATAAGGGAAGCAGCAGTAGAAGCTGGATCAGTAGGTGGAGGCTGATCCTGTACTGCATGAGTCTTCGGCAAGTGACCCTTGCTCTTGCTGAATGTGATCTTGTTAACGGGCCCCATCTGTGGCGACTTCCGCTCAGTCAAAGTCATTATAACCCCCGATTGGAGTAGGAGGCTAGATATCAGCAGTGGAAATGGTGGACTACCTCCACCCAAATAGTGTGACTCTGTTCGAATGCGGAGGAAGAAATATAATGCCAGATTTGATGTGAACCCCAATCGACTCGCTTTGAGACCCAACAACAATGTTGGAAAAACAACCCAAGAAAGCCAAACTCAAGTCAATGGATGGAGAATCTAGACCCAATGAGAAATCATTTCAAGAATCTAGATTATATTAAAATCTAGACCCGTTGAAGAACCCAGATTACAAAGGAGGAACGCCACAAAGGTTGTGATTTACATTTAATAAGTTCAAACGTTCAATCAAGAACAAAAGGAGATAAACTCAACTCACAATAAATAAAATTAATCAATTTCAATAATGTCTTTTTTCTCAAATGAGGCTACAAGTGGTTTAAATAAACAATTCCCAGAACCCTAAAGGAATAGTGCCACAGGTACTGTAGCTTGAACAATGCCGCGCTATAGTAAGTTCTAAAACCCTAGTTTGTAAAATAATAACTTTTCAAATAAGCCCTTAGCCAAAATACAAGGACTTCCTAAAAACCCTAGTTCAATAGAAATAAGACGTGTGGGCTGGACATCCCCAAAGCCCAATTATTCTAGATTAATTCCTATGACTAATAAAATAAGTCATTTTAATTAAATAAATAAGTCCATAGCCTTCAATAATAATAAGCCCAAGTTATGTCTTCCATAGTTTAGATGAAGTGGATCAAAACTGGTTCTCATTCTTTCAAGCCCATCATGAGTGTTGGGCTCTTACTAGCTTCATCCCAATTGGATTGCACCAATTCTTGCATTGCACTCTTGATCTTCGTGGCTCTTAATCTTATAATTGATGCTTAAGACTTGGTCCGCCTTGGTGCCTATCAAGATCAATTGGCTCCCCCTGTGCTAATCGTAACAAAAATCTGGCTCGCTCGATTCTGAAATCAGTCTTGTGTTTTTTCGGATTAATGTTATACCCGAAAAATGCTATACAATCGGCTTGTCGGATCACTTTACTGCCATCATATGGAGGAGCCAAAGGCTCTCTTACTACGTCATGAACTTGATTGTCTGTGAGACCATCATCAGGTACCTCATCGCCGCTCTCACTATCTTTTGAGCCAGCATCCAGCTTTTCGGTCTGTACATCCGGGCTGGCGATGAGGATGCAACTGGTGTGTCCTCTCTAGATGATGCAGTCGCTGCTCTCGCTGCTGCTGCTACAGGATATGCACTGGCTCCCGCTGCAGATCAAGAAATTCAGCAATAACGTGGGGAGAGAAGATAATATTCTCCCCGGACTACTTAATTGTAGCACAGAGCATCACCAGACTGCTCTCCCATGGCACGGTAAAACTCACTGACCATCTCAGGATATGCTCTACCCCTCTCCTGATAGATCGGGGTCCATCCACAATCGGTGATGATGTCATGTATGCTCCGCTCCGTCCCTCCCAAGTGAGATCACGGAAGTCACCCAGAATGATCTCCCGCTCAACTAGTACAGGCCTCACGGCCGGCTGAGAAGGAGCTGCTTCGCTACTTTGGGCTGTCTAGGATCGGGAACGTTTTCTTCCGCTGCTGCTTGCCATTAGTATACTGCTGATCTATAAAATAATTATATAATCTAATTAAAGTGAATTAGAGGAATGATGATGTTGTGCTGCCATGTTTGACAACTGCTTATTCAAATGGATTATAATACGTTCCAATAAGGGCTGCCAAAGGGTGATATTTAGTTCGAATGAGCCTAAATTTCATTCAAATGAACTTATATTCCTTTCAAATGAACATAAATTCCATTCGAATGGCCTTGACTTTCATTCGGATGGAATTTATAGTCATTCGAACGGAACTGAGCCAAACAGACATGGCTGAGTCGACTCAGTCCCGAATCTACAAACTAGTTTTTCACCATAATCCAAGATTTTAATTGATAAGAATGATTTAGGAGTAAAGCCCAATCATTTCTACCGATTACTTTTGTGTCATTTGGCCCCAAAACTAACGATAAAACCATTAAAATTAAAACTCATTTAACCCATACCTCTTGTTCTAGGAGATTTGAGGACTTGGTCAGAGTTGGTGGCAGCGTTGTTGCCGCGAACGGCAGAGGATTCAATCGGATGGTTCGAATGACAAGATGCACAAAATGAACGGTGAAGAAACTGTATCACAGCTTATATAACATAATTTCGTTCGAACGGAAAGGGTATAAGTTCGAACAGAAAGGATATAAGTTCGAATGAATTATATAACAATTCATAAAAAATATATATATAAGTACAAGAGGTAAAACAATACGTTTTATATTACTAATACTAGTATATAATACTAATATTAGTACTAATAAAAAATTTCCCACTAGTATATATAATATACTATATATATAATATATATTAGATAACTATATATATAGTATAGAGTTTTATGTTAGTTACTTATATATATTGTAAGTAAGTAGTATATATATATATATATATATATATATTAGTATATATATATATATATATAATAGTATATATATTATGCATTAGATGAGTATAAAATAGTATTGTGTAAAGCATTGCATTATAAAGTAATATACTAAGTATATAGTAAAACATTGCATTAAATATAAGTATAAAATACATATTTCTAATATATTTAGTTTATATATTAGTAATAAACCAAGTACTTAGTAGTATTACAGCACTATTAGTGTTCATATTTTTATCCTATCTATACTATAATATCACTTAGTATTATACTATTAGTGATACTTAGTATTATACTTATAGTTAGTATTAGTATTATACTTATAGTAATACTAACTATAAGTATAATACTATTAGTGATAGTAAATAAAATATTATACTATTAGTAATACTTAATATTATGCTATTAAGTATTATGCTATTAAGAAACCTTTTTTTTTTTTTTGCAATAATGCTATTAAGAAACTTAGTATTAAGTTATTAATGACACTTAGTACTATATTGTGTATATAATTTTTACATATACTAATAATAATATTGGGTGTATTATGTGTATATTTATATATTTCTATAATTATCTATTCGAACGAATATAAAATAGTTCGAATAGAAATAATTCATGTTTGAACAAATTTTTTTTTTTTGTTTCGAGGGAGAATTCGTGCCAAATTATCAGTATATGCCGGAGAATATTCTTTTTTTTTTGTTCAAAGTCTTATAGGAAAATATTATAGGAAAAAGTTGTGGTTTTTTTATTTTTGCGTTCGAACTACTAAAAAATAAGTTCGAATGGAAATGCACATATTATTAATCCGATCATTTCACTTCATTTTCACTCAGATTGAAGTTTGAGAAATGGAGAGAGAGCGTGGTAGAGGCTTTGAGAGAGTGTTGTGGAGAGACAGAGAGCTTGAAAGCAGTGAGAGAGAAGAGATTCTTGAAAGAGAAAGGACAAGGACAAGAGGTAATATGTTTTTTTTGTTATTTTTCATTCCGATTTTCGTTTACAAGTATCTTGATATTTGTTGCATTTATTTGTTAGGATAGAACAACGGTTTAATGTGTTTTATGCATATATAGGTATTGTGGATTGATATTTTTATTGGATTGGCAAAATTAGAGGTAAGTTTTTATAATTTTCTAAGTTGTTTAATAATCATATTTAGGGATAGTCATATAGTTTTCAATGTATTGTATTGAAATATGCCATCATATATGTAAAAATTGTGTTTTGTGGTTCAGTTTTTTGCTCTGTTTCGTGACTGGTTTCTGGCTTGGTTCCATTCGAACACTCTGAATACCGTTCAAATTGATTTTACTCCGTTCGAATGGAATCTGACACTACCAGAATTTCGTTCGAACATACTGAGTGTTTGTTCGAACAGTATCAATTAAATACATATTTATAATGTAATTATAATGTATAATTGTAAATATTAAAGTCTTATAATTAAAATAGATTAGCAACTGACAGTATATAAATATGGCATATTTAATTTAAGAATTATAATGTATTAATGAAAATATTTAAGTACTCTAATTAAATAGATTAATACTCTAAATATTCTTATAAAATATTTATTTAAATAATTATAATGAATTAGTGAAAATATTTAAGTACTCTAATTAAATTGATTAATTAGTTAAACTATAATTATAAAATATTTAATTAAAAAATTATAATTAAATATTTAAAAATATTTAAGTACTTAAGTATTAAGATGATTAATACTTAAAATATACTTTTACAATATTTAATTAAAGAATTTTATACATTAAAAATATTTAAGTAAATAATAATAGGGTCTACTTCAAAATCTTTAAGGACCCATCATGTATACTTGTAATGTAATCTTCTCATGTATTTGTGACGTATGCTTGTTTTGTTTACTATTAAGCACTTGGATTTTCTAGTTATTTTACATGCAGTTAAACTTTAGATTCGTTCGAGAGTTGTGGCCAAATATTCTCTTAAAGAGTGTTTGGGTACAACTCTTGAATTGTCTAAAGTTGACAGTTTGGGATTCTATCATCTATATGACATATATATTTAGTTAAAACTCCTGTATTAGTGAATTAAAATTTTGGTTTAGCATATTCATACATTCTTCGAGTATGTAGTTCATAAGTTTCTCGGCCCATGAATAGGCTCGAAGACTTATCGTGAGTAGCTTACTTAGAGAATTGTAGGGAAATGCTGTCAAAATTTTTACTAACATACGAGTTTTGGACTGAGTATATATACGATATAGATGATAGTCTCTCGAATGGGATAAGACCAACTACCTTAAAAGTACAGGGTAATTAAACACGTGTATTGTAATAGTTTATTGATAGTATTTATCCCATGATTTGGGTTTTTTTATAGATGGATAAGAGTTGGATATTGTTGGTAGATAGACTTGGTTGAGACTATAAGTAATATGCACAAGGGGTGAAGTCTTTCTTAGAATTTGCTTGTGGAAGTGTTGACAGTCAAGGATTTATAAGATGCCCATGCAAGAAGTGCAAAAACCTTAGTTCATATAATATGATGGCTGTGGAGGATCATTTATTCGTAAATGGAATTGATCCTAAATATTCACGTTGGGTTTTACATGGAGAACCATCTTCCCAAGGAGTTAGATTTAGCAGTCATCTCAATCAGATGGATGAATGTAACGAGATTGACATGGAGGTCATAAATGTTGATGTTTCTGATGATAGTTATGATAATGGAGAAGATCTGATTGAAATGTTAGGGGATCTTGGCGCAGGCATATTTGGCGCCAGGATTGGAGAATGAACATCTACACAATCATTTGAGGAAAATGAAGACTTTGGATCACTGTGGGAGCATGCAGAACGAGAATTGTATGCAGGGTGCACCCGTCATAGCAAGTTGTCATTCACTGTCAGGCTGCTCCATATTAAGTCTATTTGTCGTATTTCTGTAAAGGCCATCGATATGCTGCTTGAATTATCTAAAGAGGCTCTGCCACAGGATAACGTAGTACCTCAAAATTTTTATGAAGCCAATAAATTGAAACGAGGGTTAGGATTTGATTATAATATTATCCATATATGTAAGAATCATTATGTTCTCTTCTGGAAGCAATATGTAGAATGTGATTCATGTCCGGTCTGTCATGAGTCAAGATGGATATCAGATAAGCGTAATGTACCCCATAAAGTGTTAAGACATTTTCCCCTTATTCCTCGACTTCAGAGATTGTTTACTTCCTGGATGACTGCGACAGATATGACTTGGCATCACACAAAAAGAGTTCAAAATGATCAATTCCTCACGCATCCTACAGATTCTTTACAATGGAAGAAATTTGATGACGAGTATCCATGGTTTGCCAGAGAACCTCGCAATGTAGGTCTTGGTTTAACAACTGATGGCTTTAATCCATTAGGCAACATGAGCACTTCTCATAGCACCTGGCCTGTCATAGTAATGCCTAATAGTTTGCCACCATGGAAGTGTATGAAGGATCCTTATTTTATGATGACTCTATTGATCCCAGGGTCAAGGTCACCAGTAAATGAAATAGACGTATATTTGCAGCCAATGATGGCAGAGTTGAAAGAGTTATGGGAACAGGGTATCAATACATATGATGCGGCCGCTTCATGTGAATTCAAGATGCATGCTGTAGTACTTTGGACAATAAATGATTTTTCAGCATACGAGAACTTATCTGGGTGGAGCACAAAAGGAAAAATGGCTTCTCCTGTTTGTAACAAAGATACACAATCTCAGTTATTAACGAATGGCCGGAAATTATGTTTCATGGGAAACCGTCGATATCTACCTCATGATCATAGATGGCGTTCAAATAGAACAATGTTTGATGGAAGGGTTGAGCGTAGGTCATCACCGCCAGAGTATTCTAGGGGTGATATTCTCACTCAATTGGAAGATGTTCCAGACAACAAATTTGGAAAGAATGCAAGATGTCGAAAAAGGAAAAGACAAGCAGTGGAATTGAATTGGACAAAAAAAAATATTTTTTTTGAGTTGCCATACTGATCTACCTTGATACTGCGTCACAATCTAGACGTTATGCACATTGAAAAAAAAATATATGAGAATATTTTGGGTACCCTGATATCAATGCAAGGGAAGAAGACAAAAGATACAGTCAACTCTCATAAAGATTTGAAAGAATTGGGAATAAGATCGGAATTGCATTTACAGGATACTGGGTTATCAGCTTATATGCTTCTTGGATGGTATACACTTTCAAGTGATGAGAGAAAGAAATTATGTGACTGGTTCATGACAATCAAATTACTCGATGGTTATGCTTCGAACATGTCAATATGTGTCCGACCTCATGATTGAAAGATAACTGATCTAAAAAGTCACGACTGCCATATATTTCTACAGTGATTGTTGCCAGTTGGTGTGCACGGAAAGCTTACTCGAGATGTTCGTATAGCTCTCACAGAATTAGGGTGATTTTTCAAAAGTATTTGCAGTAGAACATTGAAAGTTGATGCCTTATTAAAAATGGAAGCTGACATTGCATTGATATTGTGTAAATTGGAGAGTTTGTACCCGCCTTCATTCTTTGATGTAATGGTTCATTTGGCTGTGTATTTCTCTCGTGAGGCTTTAGTTGCTAGCCCCGTTCAGTATAGATGGATGTATCCTATTGAACGGTTTTTGGAAAAACTTAAGCGATCTGTGGGGAATAAGGCTCATCCGGAAGGATTGATCGCAGAGTCATATATTCATAATGAGTGGCATACATTTTGTTCAATGCATTTCCATGCGGTTGATACTAGATTTACGAGACCGGATCGAAATTATGAAGGTGAACAAATGGGAGTTTCGTCAGCATTTATTGTATTTTTCTAGAAAGTACATCCTATAGGTGCACTAGGGGGCTATAACCTATGTGGGCGAAAGTTTGAAAGAGCTCGATGGTATGTCTTAAATAATTGTGAAGAGATTGAACACTATTTGAGGTTAGTGATGATCATCTACTTTACTAGTATTTTTAAGTGCATTTCTAATAATATAGTATATATTGATACAAATTAATAACTCACATTAACATACGCAGCGAACATATACAACTACTTCGCACGAATGGTATGACTGGTGTAGAAAAGACGCACGAAGAAGAATTTGCCTTATGGTTTGAACATACGGTATTATTAAAAAAAAAATTATGCACAATTATTTTGAAATTTATACATTTTGTAAGTGTCACCATATTTATATATGATATTGATATAAGTAGAATGAAATTTATATATGTAGGTTGCATCAAAATATAATGAACATTCAGGTGAAATCTCACCAGAAGTATATGCTTTGGCATGTGGTCCGTCTAAGCGGGCTATCTAATATTCAGGATGTTTGGTGCGTAGATATAGATTTTACACAGCAAATAGAGAACGATATAGGAAAACTCAAAATTGTGGGGTTGCTGTCGAAGAAAGACATGAGAATGATAATATCGATTTTTACGGAATTGTGTAAGATATCATAGCATTAAAGTATCTGGGGGGATATATGGTCTGGTTATTTAAATGTAATTGGTGGGATAACTTAAATCCTAGGTTGGGAGTGCATAAGGATGAATATTTTGTAAGTGTCAATACATCTCGCAAATGGTAGGAGGACGATTCATTCGTTCTCGCATGCCAAGCAAATCAAGTTTTTTATTTAGATGAATCAGGCATAAATCTATTTGTTGATCTAAGCTAATATGACATGGTCCCATTGCGCAGAGAAGATGTTCAACTCGGAGTAATTGAAGGTGACATGTCGGAAGAACATGAATCAATTGAAGCGTCTACTGAGGATGAGACGACTGGTCCAACAAAACTGATACCGAATGATTTTCAAATAGATTTTTGTGTAGGTATAATTCTTATAAAAATATTTCATGTATCTTGTTCGAATAATAATTTATTATAATTTCAAACAGATATGCCTCCTAAACGCAAAAGAACACGTGAGCCATCCCCACCACTTATTAACTCCCCATGTGCTTCACCTGCCAACAATGGTGGGCCAACATCACCAAAACTAAAACAAGGTATTTAATCACTGTATATATTTCAAATAAAATAATTTAATTAAAATATATGCTTTAATTTTTGTATATATAACTGTTGTAAACCAGCGCCGAGTTAGAGGCATTACAAGGGGTGTCTGCATAGAGAAAGTAAGAAAAGTGGGTAAAATTAAAGTTGATATATCTGATAATCAAACCGATGGCTCTGGGGATTCGGCAGCTTGGCTTGCTTCTTATGTTGGTACACTTACTCGCACGTGTGCACCGATGGCTACATCCTCCGGGGCTAAAGTTCCCCAAAATGTGAAAGATCACATCAAAAATCGTTGTCTGGTAATAAGTTACTTTGTATAACATTTTTATTTAAATAATGTTTGAAATAATACTAATTGTTTATAATTCTTTGGAGGACGAGTTTGAACTAAATTTTGGTCGGCGAGGGAATCGACTAATGATTGAGGAACTGATGTCGAATGCATTCCGGAAGTACAAAGGTCGATGCCATGCACACTATTAGAAGTTCAGTACTACGACAGAGGTGCGTCAAAATCCATTCCAAGCAATGCCACCAAACGAATGGGAGAAAGTTTGTGATCTGTTTGAAGATTCTGCTTATCAGGTAATTTCGCTACTATCTTTTTTTAATAATATATAATAGATGTATTAAACATTAAATTATAATACCTTTTTTTAGAAATGGAGTACAGTGAACAAAGCAAATAGATCAAATTTAACGATACACCATCATGCAGGTTCTCGATCTTTTCATCGCTTATAAAAAAAATGGTTAGTTATTTTAGTCTCCATTAAATATTAATATATACACTTTTCTGGTTTAAATTATGATATTAATATTTATTTTGCGGCAAGAAAAAAATCCTACTGATTATGATCTGACCTAATTGTATGCTAAAAGCACATAAAAATCGTGATGGTGTTTGGAACAATCCTGAGGCAGAGGCAAATTATATAAATTTAAGTCTAGGACGAGATGATATCTCTTAAAGACACTGCTGCAGATCCATCTGATGAATCATCTGTCAACGATGCTCAAATCTTATCTCAAGTTCTTGGATCACGTTCTGGATATTTGAGGGGCTTAGGACGTTGCGTGAAGCCATCCTCAACATCTTCATCCTCTTCTAAAGCCAGATCGAATGACGACAATACTAAAAAATTAGAGGAAGCTGCACTTGAGATAGAACGATTGAGGTCGAAGGAAAAAGAGTTGCTGACTCGATTAGATCAAGCAGCGGATTAGAAAAGAGGCAAGATTAAATAACCAAAAAATGTTTGAACAATTCCAATCAATGATGTCCCAAAACCCTATGCCACCACTACCACCACAATCATAATTCATTTGGTTTTTTTAATTGCCTTTATTTATGATATTTGTAAACATTTGAACATTTGATGTATATAGATTACAATTTGTATTAGTATGTTCTGTTTAATTAAATTTCATTTTTTTTTATCAATACCGTTCGAACTTTAAATAACCCTTTCGAATGGTAAATTACCATTTATGCATAAATTTGAATAACAAAAGACCCATTTGAATGTATTGGAAAATACAATCCATGCATTCGTTCGAACAATTAAATACTCATTCGAATAACGTTATTTCTCAAAACTCCGTTCAAACAGAAGATTTCCGTAAATATATTGTCTGTTCAAACAGTTAATATTTTTCTTCGAACAAAAGTCACTTAAAAACTTGTCTGTTCGAACGGAGTTGGTCATATATGGTTATTAGTTTGAATTAACATTTCATGTTGTTCGAATAGAAATTTTGTCATTCAAACTTGATTCTGAGATAACATTTTTTTGTCTAAAAAAAAATTCCCGTTCGAACAGTTTCGACTGGATCTGCCCAATTTCGTCCCTAAAAATACTTTTTGTAGACGAAAATCAATTTTTCTCTCCGAAAAGTTTCTGAGACGGCCTTTCTGAGACAAAATAGAGACAAAAATTTTTCATTTTCAAAAACTTTTAAGGACGAAATTCGAATTTTTTGAGACAAAATTTTTTGTCTCAAAAAACCAATTCTCTTGTAGTGTGTCGGGATGATGGTCGTGCGGGTTGGAACAGTGGTGTAGCGTTAGGACTGTTGTGGCTTTACGCAGTGGTTGGGTTGTGGCTACTTGAAGGTCTTGCAGTTGGCTCTAAAAAGAAAACCCTAGGGTGTGAGAATGCAGTGTGTGCACGAGGGTGGTGCAAGAGGTGTTTATATAGGTGATTGAAATAAAACCCTAGAGATAGAAACGTGCATGCGAAGGACACAGACACTATGAAGCCCTGCATGTAGTGACAAATGGACGTGAATCGTATAGAGCATGGCGTCTGATGCAAGATCTCACGGGCTTAGACTTTTTCTCCAAATTTTGGGTCTCAACTTGTCCTTAAAAGAAATATAGTTGATTCATAAATTCCTTGGCTCATACCAAAATTTTATCTAAACCAAAATATTTAATGATTTTAAATAAAATAGCAAGCCCAATAAAATTGGATATCTACCATAATTAAAAACTTAGACCCCTAGTCTCTTAAAAAAACATTTTACTGGCATATCTGAAGTGGGCTTTTCCTGCCTAAAAACCCAAACTTTTTGGAAAGCTGGCATGGCTAGGCCCGGGTGTTACATAGATCCACAGTTTTCTAGTTCCTATTTAATGAGTTTAGGCTCCAATTTTTAAATATGCAATCACATTAAATTAAATCTAAGTGTATATATAAGCAAAGGCGGGATGGAAGATCCAAACCAAAACTTTATTAATCGCAAACAAAAAACACAAAAGGATAAAATTTGTTGGATATTTTGTTCTTTATGAGTCTTAATTAGAGTATTAATAGGATTGGCTATAATTAGCCGTATATCTGTGTTATCTAAATTTTGTTTAAGATGTGGAAAAGTTGGTAAATTTACATTGGAATAGCCAAGTATATATAAGCAGGCCATCGGAGTTGAGCTGTAATAATTGTTCATACACGTAAGTAAATGTTAACTTGGTCATCTAAATCTTGTTATTTTCTCAACCCCTCGCCGGATAAGTAGTAACATTTTCACTGCCACTCTTCATGATCTCACAATTCTTGGGTCTCTATATATTTTAATTTCTAGAACGTTGTGTGATATAAGTATGAGCTAATTTCATACATATTTTGATCCTTTGTGTTTGAGAATGGAGTTAATTTAGGTTGCTCAACGGATTTTATATCTTTTGATGTATAGGTTGTTGAAAATTATGAAAATGAAGATAAAAATTTATTTAATAAAACAAATAAAAAAATAGGCATTTAAAAAGTAGAAAAAATATTAAAAAATTATTACATACAGGAAGATGGTTAATCCAATATGAGGTTCAATTTTTGAATGAATAGTCAAAAGCAAAAAAGTGAGACAAACTTTAACTTAAGATTTAGCTAAACCAATATTATTGCTAATCACTACAACATTTAGTGGCTTTTCCCGCGAGGGCATGTGGTCGGAAAAGCTATGTCTTAGTGGAAAAAGCTATTTTCTCACTAAATTGTTTCGTGGGAGACTAGTGACTTAAAGTTGGTGACACTAAGTATTTTTTTCCACCAATTCACGAATTCGTGGGAAATTGTGACATTTTTCCACTAAATAGATAGTGGGGAAAACCAATGAATTTCATGGCAAAAAGTTACTAAAATCATAAATTAGTTGGTGGGAAATACTATATTTTATGACGAAATGTGCTAGTGGGTATTAATATTACCCACTAGACCAGTTGGTGGAAACAACGTTTTCATGGGGGTGGAAAAAGTATTTTCCACGAATATGTCTAGCGGGAAATGGTAAAAAAATTCGAAAAAAAAATAATAATTGTAAAAGCAAAAATAAAAATAAAAATGATATTGTTTAACACCGACTAATCAATATTAAACTAAATTACTAATTATCACAAACAAACATGTATGCACTTCACAAGAGGGGAAATAAAGAGGGAAAGAAATAAAAAAGAATAAAAATACAATTATTTTGGCAAAACTCATGTAACTACTCTTTCGATCTCCAATAAATACTTGAGTTCCAAATGACATCTCTTGTCATCATCTTCAAACTGTGTAAAGAATGTAACAAGAAAAATTATCATTTGTCACATTAAATTATATAAGTGTGCAAAAATCAACATTTCCAACAACAATATAGTCCACATATTGAGCCATAGAATCACATAAACACAAATCTGAAAGTTCTATTAAAATCCATACACCTACTCATACTCAATCCATATATTACTATCACTTAATTCAATTAACACAATCACATCACATTATACTTTAGTGATATTAGAGTGCATTATACTTCACCTACAACTATATTTTTTTTTTCTAAATTACTTCACCTACAACTATATTCAGTATATATAATTCTATCCATATCAATTATATAACAACTCAAACACAATCACTAACTTTATAAGCTTCATTCACACAATACATTCCAACTCATACATATACAAGTCATCAC
Organism: Carya cathayensis; assembly: GCA_011037825.1. Classification (NCBI taxonomy): domain Eukaryota; kingdom Viridiplantae; phylum Streptophyta; class Magnoliopsida; order Fagales; family Juglandaceae; genus Carya; species Carya cathayensis. The sequence goes on along the minus strand of QGSO01000960.1, from coordinate 152,143 downwards.
TTAATCCTTGAAATATAACCCTCTTCATAATATCAAGCCTTACAATTTAATCTCTCCTCACTATTAGATCACCACTAAGATAAAAGTTAAAACATAGACCTTGTTTCTAACACGAGCAAATGCTTCTTCTGCATCTCCGCTGAACAGATGTGGACTTGTAGTGTACCTAAACAGAGAAAATGAGGAAGAGCAGAAATGCAAATTGAAAACGGGTTATCAATCCACTACTCACAGAAATTATGCACAAAGAGTTTCACTATCCTCCCAATAAAATGCAAATGTGAGGAAAAATATCACTTGTTGTCACTGTGCCCCTTCCATTTGGACATTGAAATGCAATACCCCTGCTCCATTCACAATTTCCCCCACTTGAGAAATTTCAACACTTCACAATCCAACAACAATATCACAACCAAATCTGTTTCTCCTCTGACTTCCACAACAACACAATCAAAATACTACATACCCATAAATCTAAATCTGTCTAAGCAATCAACCATGTTATACACGTCCATTTACTCTCAAATAAAACACTAAAGATATAAAAGTAGGGTTTTACCATGCTTAAGGGCTTCGACAGTGAATGAAAGCGTGCGGGAGGTGCTGCTGTGTCGGTGGGTTGCTCTTGGTGGCGCGGCGTCATGGCTAGAGGCGGCGATTGTGGCTCATGGCGACAGATCTAGTGGCTGTGCATAGAGTATCCGTGAGAGAGAGAGAGAGAGAATGCAAGGGAGGAACAGGGGGCTGAGACTATGGGTCGAGGTGGCTCACGGTAGGCCAGGTGGGGGCTGGTGGTGGTGCGGCTCAGCCGCTGGCGGCAGAGTAGGCTCCCGACGGCAAGGAACCGATTGAGCGAGAGGGGACTCGCGACGATTTGGGCTTGCCTCGGGGAGAGAGAAAGGGAAGAGAGGGAGAGGGAGGCATGGGGTGGCTGGGTCAGGTGAGGTGCTCGTGCTCGGTGGTGGCGACGGTGGCCTGGGATGCAGCCGAGGAGAGAGAGACCGAATGGGGAGGAGGTGCTGCGGCGTAGGGGAGCCGATGGGAGGAGAGAGAGTGAGAGAGAAAAGAAAGGGTGCAGGGGTGGGAGGAAATATTAGGGTTCTCAACTTTTAATGTGAACCGTTGATGTCTAAATTTAAATAACTGATGATGATTAAATACTTAAATTAGACTAAGATGCTTATTTGCGGCGACAAGAAGTGGCAGCAAAAGATTTTCTTTTTTTGCCGACTTCCGTATTTGGTGTAAAAAGGTTAATTTTATTTGCCTTTTTTGGAGGTCGTGGCAAAAAGTAACTTTACCCACGATTTTGAAACAGTGGAATATGAAGTAGTGGCAAAAGAATATATTTTTTTCCACGAATACAGTTTGTAACAACAAATAATTATTCTCCATGAGCATGTATCGTGGGAAAAGAACTGGTGGGAAAAAGTCACTGTTGTTGTAGTGAATGTTCTAAAGAGTCTTTAACATTTTACTTTAATCCAGAAACAACAGAGGTTGGTGAGGGAATAGACAAATGGAATGGGTTTTGTCCTAATTTGTTGATCATGTTTGAGGTTATAAGGTATTTTGGGTTTAGCAGATATTTTTTTTTTGAAACATCAAAATACTTCTTCTTATTTCATTCATCATATGAAAATCAGTTACAAGACATCTCTTTCTCTACAATAGAACTAATCTCAATTGGACCCTCTTCAATCCAGCAAGTCTCTCCATCCACATGTAGTGTCCACGTAGCTAGCACATGAGCTATACTATTCTCTTCTCTATAGGTAAATCTCACTTCCCATTCTAGTATTTGGGCGAAACTGTGTCTTATATCTTTCTTCAATTGTCCCATCCATGCACATGTAACCTCCCTGCCCTTTATCTCCTTCATTAGTTTCTGCGCACCACCTTTAAAGATGACTTTCTTAATGGCCCTCCATAATGCATAAGCTTCTGCTAAGTCATGAGGTTCTCGAATGAAATCCTTTGGAGCACAAAACGCAATTAGAACCTCTTCTCTGGGAGTCTCTAGCTATTACTCCAATGCCCATTTTCTAATTTTTCTTATTCATGGCAGCATCAAAGTTGATCTTTGTAGAGCCTTCAATTGGTGGTAACCATCTGACTTCATACCTCCTCTGACTAGTTCTACTCTGCTGCCCCTTGTTCCCCCTTTCGATTCTTAAAAAATTTTAACATTAGATAAGGCACTTTGTATAACTTTACTCGGGCTATCAAATCTTTCCTCAAATAGATATCTGTTTATTCTAAACCAAATGCCTTTAAAAATCACAGCAATTTCCTCTAACTTATTGTGCTCGAACCCAGCTTGCTGCAATCTTTCCCATAACTGGAAAAAATCCACTGCCTCAGTGCTCTACTTTTGAACAACACTCTGTTTTTCTGCCCACACATTCCTTGCAGCTGGATATGACCACACACATGTTGAACTGTCTCCTCCTCCCTGGTGAATTAGCCAAAGATGAAAAAGATTTTAAAAATAAGGTGAGGATTTATCTCATCCCGTCCTTTCAGTGGCCATATAACTAAAAAAATTAGCATTTAATTTCTCTTTTATATTTAATACTTGGCATGCAAATGATTCTTCAATCGATACCATGAAAAGATTGTCGCCACAAAAGACGATCCTTTCACGGTTTTCATCCAGCTACAAATTGAGATCATGTAGATCACCATATTTGTGACAGTATTATTGTCATTTTTATATATTGCATTTATTGTGACGAGGTATAAGTTATTGAATTCCCCATCCCTAATTATACATCTCTCGTTTTAATTTAAAGAAATGCTGCTTTCTCAAAAAAAAAAAAAAAAAAAAAAAAAAATAGAAGGGGAAAATAGTTGCAATACTTATATATTAATATAAGTTCGAATATTATATTAATATAATGCTATAAAAAGGTTAATTTTAGGTCTCCAGATATTAGCCAATGTCAAGAATTGAAACTTTTTATTTCCAAAACTTAATTTTTACAGTGAAAGAGTGATCAACATAAATAGATACAAGGAATAAATCTATCTAAGGCAACTAATTGAGTATGGTATAAATTTATAATTACAAAATTAAATGCTAATTCCTAAAATTGTGGTGTTACAAATGTGGAGGAGATTGTTGCTTGATTTTTGGTAAGTGAGATCTTAATAGCCAGCTTGACTTACTAATTGATACTCCAAATGTTCAAGTGAATTCATAGTCCTTGAATACTTAACATTGCAGAGAAAATAAAGAAAAAATGCCCGAACGTCGGGATGATGAAGAGTTACGTAAGTTTTCAAAATTGTACAATGCTATGCAAGACAGTAATTTGGATGAGACAAAAGTGATTCTTGAGTCTCTACCCCCCAATGCATTGAATTGGGAAATCCCAGATAAAGGCAAAATGGCTCTTCACACTGCTATTACATATGGACAGGAGCATATAGTGGAGGCGCTGGTGATGCTAATGTCAAATCAGAGTTTGGCCATGTATGATAGTGACACAGCTCTAACCAAGGTAGTTGTGCTTGAGAATTGGCGAATGGTGGAGTGCATGCTTCGAAAGTACTCTGACTTGTTCAACATTAGACATTCCAAACCGAAAAATCTTCCAGTTGTTATGGCTATTGATTTTGGACAAATCAAAAGTGTCATTTGTATCATATTACTCCTGAAAAAGATTTAATTTCATGGGATAATGATCAGGAGATTTAAGACTGCAATGGTGATACGCTTTTTACCCATGTCATCTATACCGAAACCTTGGGGTAAGAATTCATACATGTTTACTATCTAGTAATAGAAATGTTTGATAAGAAATTCGAAATACAACAGTTAATTTATATTGACATGGATTAATGTGATCTAAATACAACAATTAATTTATTACATTAAGCCGCGTCATAAATATATAAATTTTTTTTTAGTCTAAAATTAAAACTTCTAATCCATTAATTCCCTGCCATTATTTTCTTGCCATATGTATATGTATGGCACTAGCTCTTGACGAGGATGATGAGGCTCCCATCTTGGCACTGGCCTCTATGCGTCATTTAGTCTCAAGTGGAATTCAGCTCAGGTTTCGGAAGCAACACATCTACTCTTGTATTACCACTCTGATCCTTTAATTCTCTTGCTTTGCATTGTAATATTAGTCAATATTAATGGCTCATTTAAAACAACGCCATCAATAATATATATTGGATTACTTTTTTCAATTATTAATTAAAAAAGAAACCAAGATCGATCCATGAGAATACCTAAACATATATTCTCCTGTGTAGAGTACTAGTACTCTTTAATCCCTAATCTGTTAATTGTAACAAAGATATTAATAAAAAATAAAAAATCATAATTAATTAGATCATTTGGAATTAGTTACAAGACTAGCTGGAAATTGAATCGATATGGGGCATTTCCCTGCAAATTTGCGTTGTGTGTTTATTAAAGATCATTTGGGATAAACATATAAAACCTCTCAAACTATCACAACATTAATTTTCAATCACCCCCAAAATTGTCAATTCTAACAATTGTTCCCTCAAATTATGAAAAGTTAGCAATCTCCCCCCTCCCTAAAAAATTGGTAGATAACCTTTGTTAAAACATTAGCAATTTAACAACAAATTAAATTTTGAAAAATTCAAAGATTTAATAAAAAAAAATACTCAAAAACCCAAGACTTGAGAAACGTAAAAAAGCACTTAGTATTTTCAAAATATATTTCTTAAAAATATTTCTCTTTATTTTTTAGAACAATTATTTTTATCTTAAAAAATATTTATGTGAAAAAATATTATTTAAAACTTATTATTTTTATTTGATAGTGTTATTTTGTAATTTTAAAAATATTTTTAGGGGTAATTTTGTCTTCTTAAGAGAAAAGAGGGTACATTGCAATGTTTTGGCAGTTTAAGGGAATTGATTGTCAAAATTGATTTACTTTGAGAATGTGATTCTAAATTGGGTGGTAGTTTGAGAGGCTTTGTATATTTTCTCCTATAAATATAAAACAAAATTTCATGTATTTAAAATCATATATATATATATATAAATGAATTTAAAGTATAAAGCCATGACTACTTTTGATAAAGTGAAGGTAATATAAATCTAAAATTATATACAATGCAATTCAAGAATAAAAAATCTAGTACGAATCTAAATAATTTCAATAAGAATGCATTTTGTGACTTCAAATATCATTATAGTTTTGCAAAGGTTCTCTTTTACTAAAATAAGAAAATATGCTTAAGTTAATATAAAGTGGATGCTATACCTTAAAGTTAATTATTCTCTTATTTCTTTCTTATACTAGGGCATACTTAACATTTGATTTGTTGATTTTCTTTTTTGTCATTATAAAGAACATTAATCACTCAAGACCTAGAATATTATAAGTTCTACTATATTGTTAATCAGATTTGTTAACTTTTCCTTGCTAAAAAGGTATGCGCATTCCATCCACACCTCTAACTAGTAGTGAGACTCGTTTGAACGTTTCAAATGAAGAACAACGCCATAGCAATCAAGAAAATCAAAATATCATATTGGGTGTGCTAATTTTGCCTTGGCTTACTTTCCCATAATCTTTCAGTTTTTCTTTTGTGATAATCTATGATCTAATACTTGGTATATATATAAGATTTTGATAGCATGGAATTTTACTCCTTTGAAGCCACATCATTTATCCCTATCAAACGACACTTATTCAGTCCAAGAGCAATGATTGATGCAACTATGAAATTTCAATTTTGCAATTTTTTTTCTATAATTTTTTTTTTCTAAATAGAGGGTACGTGGTTATTTTAAAATTTGAAAATCAGATGAAAAACATATTGATTGATCGTAAAATAAGATCATGTAAAATAGTTATAGGATCAATGAGAATGATAATAATAGTAATGGAATATGTTATTTATATATACTAGAATTTTTATGCATAGAATCTTACGTCAGCTATATTGATCAAACCGTAAAAATTTTAAAATTCGATTTTCGAATTAAAAAAGAAAAAGCTGAAAAAATAAGGCCAACACTCAATATGCATGAAGTTGTGTAAAATTGAAATTGATCGTATGGTTGTGTGTGCATGTAGCACTATTTAGTACCAATAATGGTTTTTCTTTCTACATGCATTATGTGTTATGCATACTGATTACTGAGGTAGAAATGATCTACTAAGATCACCTTTTAAAAGTGAGATCCACTTTTAAAAGGTGATTTTTTTATATAGGTTTCAAATTTGTCCACCCTTTTGAATAAAAAAAGTGCACGAGACTTATATGTACACATTAAGACTATATATATAATTTTTCCCTAATTAATGGTATGATAGACGCTTTAATGATTATTTATGCATATTTGTGATTACTCGTGGTGATTAAAGTATGGTACTTGTTTTATATGCTCACGAACATGGTGGTCAAATGCACATGACGTTTACTGTCTAGCTTAATTAATGAAGTCTAAGTTCATGTCCATTAACATTCATATTTTTAATATAAGATTAACTTCAAACAGGACTAGGTGAATAAGGAGATTTTACACCCTCCAATAGAATTTTGACCCCTAAAAGTCTTAAAAGAATAATAATAGAACCATATGCAGGCAAGCAAATCCCACTTTCTCTTTCTCCCCTCTTTTTTCTCTATCTTTATTTTTTCCTCTGCTGAGCTGATTTTTTGCATATGCATCCATATTTTGTGCTGCTCTATGTGAATTTGCAACTTTTTTCTCTCAATGAATTTGCAAATGTTTATAGATAGGCAACAAACACCCAAAAAGACTGAAGCACTAATAAACACTCAAACCTGTCGCCACGGAAACATCTTATTCTTCGTTCTCGAAGAAGCTATATCTATACTTATATATAAAGTGCGAATCGCTTATCTATAGTGTTTTCGTCTAAAACCACCCTCAGTTTATTTGGAAATTATGGTCGTTTTAGTTTATCTTTTTCTGCCGACAATGGTTTCAATTTTTTCCCATTCTCGCTGCCTGACTTTTTTACCTCTATTTTATTTCCGACTTTGCCCCCACATTTTATTGATTAGTTCGCTGCCGTTTTACTTGACCAACTGAATAATATTATCTTTTTCACACTTAAAATCTTATCACTTCGTCTGCCACAGATTTAAAACTTTATATTTGCACTTCATTTTATTTGTGTTCTGTATTCTCACTTTCTTGAAAAAAAATTGCCCGTGTCTTTCGGATTGGTGCTATTCGTCAATCTTCAATAGTTGAAGGTATGCTTTCTTATTATTTTTTCTTTCGGTCTTTGCATGAATGAAATTTTTCAATATATAATTACATATCAGAACCAAAAAAGAAAATACAAACAGAATGAAAATCATGTGTGCACATTCTCAACTGTAGTTTACAGAAAATATCCCCAACAAATAAAATCAAACAAATAAAGCAATTCCATATTTTGTCTTCTAATTTGCTGGCACTTCACGCGAGAAACGACCAAGAACGTCTCTACTGAGATTCAAAAAAAAAAAACAAAAAAAGTTAGTGTGAAAAAAAAATGTTGAATAACAAGAAAAAAAATAAAAGAAATCAAACACAAAAAAAAAACTTAAACCGAAAATAGAAAAAGCATAGAAACACAAATGGAAAAGAAAAAAAAATTGTTAAAAGATGTTAAAAATGCGAAGGTAATATAGATCAAACGGCGATGAACAAGAAAAAAAGTGGATGAAATCAAACGCAAGAAAATAAAATGTGAAGATCTGTTCAGATCTCTAAATATAGGCAAGAAACTAAACCAAGAACCGATCTCTTCAAACTGAAAAATTCTAAGAACACAGATCGCAAAAAAAATAAAATTGCTTCTACAGATCTGAAATACAATGAAATAAAACGTTAAAAAAATAAATGAAACGCAAGAAACACAAATTTTCTACATTAATGTAAGAACAAACGCAAGAATGTGTTCAGATTTGTTCAGATCTGTAAATAAATGCAAGAAAATAAACCAAAAATAGATTTCTGTAAATAAACGCAGAAAAAAATAAACAAAAACATGAGCATCAAACCAAACGAGTAAGAAACAAAAAAACCGAACCACAAACCAACAACTAAATAGATCGCAGCACAAATAGATGAAAGAAACAACAACTTGCACAACAATATAAGAGAAGAGACGGAAGAACAAAGAAATATCTTAAGAACTGTGAAGATCTGTTCAGATCTCTAAATATAGGCAAGAAACTAAACCAACAACCGATCTCTTCAAACTAAAAAAGTCTAAGAAAACAGATCGAATAAAAAAAATGCTTCTAGAGATCTGAAATACAATGAAATAAAACGTTAAGAAAATAAATGAAACGCAAGAAATACAAATTTTCTACATTAATGTAAGAATAAATGCAAGAATGTGTTCAGATCTGTAAATAAATGCAAGAAAATAAACCAAAAATAGATCGCAGCACAAATAGATGAAAGAAACAACAACTTGCACATCAATATACGTTAAACGAAAGGAAAAAAAAATTCGGCATAAATGAGACAGACATATTAAAATTTGGGAGATTTAAGACAAATGGAGGAGGAAGTAGAGATGGTGTAGAAGAGAGAACACAAACGGCGTAGATGAGAGAAGACAGAAGACCGAAGAACGAGAGAGAGAGACAGAGAGAGAGAGAAGAGGGGCGGCCGAACGAAAGGGCGAATGCATAAGGATGGTTTTATAGGGTTAGAGTTTTTTGAGTGTGGAAACGGTGCCGTTTTCGGATTGGGATGGGGAGGCTGAGGACTGCTGTGCTGAAAACGGTGCCATTTTGGTGTTTTGGGCTATTGGGTGGGCTGGGTTTTGTTCCTGATTTCGGGTCTACAGTTGGGCCGGGTTTTTTGCTAATAAGAAAAAGATCCAATGTTACATGTTTGTAAATCTAGCTACTAATATAGTTTGCTTAAATTTTTTTACTTAGTATTTGAATTTTACATAACATATGGTTTGTTTAAATTTTATTACTTAGTATTTGAATTTTACATTAAGTGCATATTGGGCCGGGTTTTTTTTCCAACAAGAAAAAAACCCATTGTTACATGTTTTTTTTTTTAATTTGAATTGTACATAAACTTATTTTAATAATATAAAATTTCAAAAAAATAAAATTTACAGTATTGTAAAACTTTATTTTTTTAACTTATGCTTTAATATTAATTCTAAAATTAATCGTTTTTTCTTTTACAGTTTTGTGTTGTGTTGCAATGAATTGGGCTATTAGTTTAGTTTAATTAAAAATTTTACTTGATAGGTAAGAAATAGATAACCTTATAAATTATTTTGAACTTAATTAATAACTTATAGTGTGTTCAAATTTTTTTAAAATTAATATGATAATTGCTCATAAATTTGCTTGTAGGCTTTCTTTTTATAAATATTGAATTTATTTATATTATCTTTTATTATTGTTAATTATTATATTTATATATACAAATTTAAAGGTTTCTTAGACTGTTGACCCCGTAATTGATTTGAGATAGTTTGTATAAAAATGTTGAAAAAAAAATTCATCTTTATTTTTAATGTCTTTGATTAATATGCTTAGACTTATGTTTGTTCCCTTTTAAGGATATCATCTCTTTCGGCCATTTTTTGTCCAAAAATGAACGAGGCTGTAAAAGATTCACAATCTCAGAATTGATCATCTTAACATAATAAATGGTCCAAAATGCATATATTTTTACCATAATATTATTATGAAATCATGTTGATTGAATTAGGAAGCTAGACCAATTTCCTATAAAGTAGACTCGTCTAAATTTCTAGGAAGTAGTTATTATCTTCATCACGGGTTGATCGACACTGATCGGATTTGTAGAGAGAGAGAGGGAGGGAGAGAGAGAGAGAGAGTTGAAGTGTTGCATGCATGCAAGCCTTAGTGTTAGAAACAACTAATCAAAAGATTTGAATGAAGTTAGGGAGAAGATGATTATATTTAGAAGACCAACCCGACAATTAAGATAACAAATATTAAACAAATTTTAGTTATTTGTTAATACAAAAGTGTATTAATAATACATTTTAGTGTTGATTTCCTATAATTTGTTTGGATTAATTAGATGAGGATATTTATTTCAAAAAGTTGTTTAATTTTTGAAAATTTTAAAACTATCCAACATATATATTCCATCCAAATTGTAGTAGTAGTAATTTAAATAGAAAAATTCTATTGATCAGTTTTACATGCACTATACATTAATAGGTCTTTTGTTTTACATTGTATAGAACAATAAATTTTAGGAAGAATTAGTATAATTTCTTAAGAAATAAAATTTTGCAATACATGAAAAAGCAAAAAAAAAAAAAAAATCCCTCATGTTAACAGAGAATTTCATATTTACAAAATCTAATATTAATTTCTATATCAATAAAAAAATGTGATATTCATAATATTCTAATAATTTATTCAGTTAAATTTTTCGTTCTTTTTTTCTTTGAAAAATTTTCATTCTATAGATCTTATACAAAAAATTATAAAATTTTGTTTGAAAACATATTAAATTTTCATATAATTGTTTAAAAAATATTTAAAAATATCAACTTCAATTTTGCACATGATTTAATTATGCTATTGTTCACATTTGTTTTGTTTTATTTTATTTGTCCTTATTTTCAGTATTGTAAATGTTGAATTAAGTTTCTATTTTTAACTATAAATATACAACCAGTTATATATTTTGCTATGTTGTTATTAATGGAGGAATCAAGTTAAATAGATTGGGCTTTAGATATAAAAATTGAAATCTCAACTTTATATGGTTAATAAAACAAATAATAGTTCCATTAATATTTAATTCCATTTAATTTATACTTTAATAATTTATCCATTATGATTAATGGTAATGATAATGTAAATTTAATAATTATTTTAAATTTAATGATAATGTTTATAAAAAAAATCTCATTATTTAAGTATTAGCAAATAGTTCATTTAAATTGTTTCAATTCATATATAAATTTCATATAAAATTATATTAAGAATTAAAAATATAAATAAATAAAATTTAAAATGGTGTAAAATTTTATTTGTTTTTAATTTATACATTAATAATGACTCAAAATTTAATAATAATATTTATAAAAGATTTTCATTATCTAAATATTAACACATAGTTTATTTGAATGTTTTTACTTAAATTAAACTATACAGAAACAATCTTTAAAATATATTTTTAGTTCTTAAAAAAATACAATCTGCAAACTATTTTAGATCTAAAAAAAATTCAAAAGTTGGCAAAATGGTGATGAATGTGGAGATTGCATGACTCAGTAACGAAAAGAGAGAGAGATACATTGAAAAGAGAGTACTAACATCAAATTTATAATACTATTTGATGTCCATTTACTGTTTCAAATGTAATATAGTTTTTTTTTTTTTGGTTTAATGTAAAGGATGAGATTTTTTTTATTATAACTATATGATCAAATTATGTAATATTTATCATTCTATTTTTGAATTTTAAAATTTAAGTGTTATATGTTTATTCTAAAAATAACAAAAAAATAAATTTTAAACATATAAAATTTGGTTTTTACTATTTTACTTAGAGAGATGTGAGAATGTTAAATCAATTACTTTTTTTATTTTTAATATTTCTTATATTGTCCTAGAAAAATTGAAATCATCAAGAAATTTTTGAATATTTCATTTTTGTGTCTTAATAGTGCTAAAAAAAAGTTATGAAAACTCTTGAAGTAAATTAAGATGATATGGTTTTCATTATTAAAGTAAGAGTTAAACAGCCTTTAGAGAGATGCAATGATGAAATTATTATATGTACTACTAAATAATATGGTGTAGAATATATATATACTATAACATTTATAATCATCTATTTTTTTGAAAATTTATATAATGGTGAAATTGTTTTATACATATTTATAAATAAATGTTTGATAATTATTGAGAAATTATCTTCTCACAAAGATTGAATACAGGATTTAATAACACTCTTCAATAATTTGTTACTATAGTCCATAGTTTAAAAATATTCTCTCCCATATAAATATGAAATAGATTCATATTTTTAATAAAGAAATATAATAAAATTATCATTAATATTATTTCTAACTGGCACATGTGCACTGCACGTGTACCATTTTTATTGATTTTTTTAAAAATTTCTTTTCACACCTTCTTATTTACTATTTTATATTATTTTTATTCTTATTTTTTTATATTTATCATCTACGCATATGTGCAGCACACGTTTTCCCTACTAATATATATATATATATATATATATAATTATACTAGTAGATGGGTAACGTCCAAGGGACGTTTGTCCAGTGTATAGAAATATTATTTTTAAAAATTAATATTATTTTTATTAAGGAAAAAATTTTGATTAATAATGTAATGCTTTTAGTAAAACAAAATATAATTTCTAACATCAAATAGTAAGATAGAGTTAAATCGATTTAAAAGTATTTAGAATTAAAATCTTATTATTTACTACTGCATGTGCTTCTGGGTATGGCTAGAAATAACATATATGTGAAAAAAAAAACATTAAACCAAAAATGTTTAGTGTAGGAGAGAAACTGTTAACAGTAAAGTAACGTACAGAGCACGTTTTCTTAGTTTAATAAAGCGATTATTTTTAAAAAGTAATATAATTTTTATAAAGAAATAAAATACTAAGGTTTTTATAATGTGACGCCCCCAAATTCCGCTTGGGATTGAACGGACATTTGAAGCGTCGAGACATGCAACACAAGGTTACCTGCCCCCGTTCATGACATATAAGATGCAATGTTCCTAACATGCATCTAGCATTATGCAATATTCGCAGCGGATAATTTTTTTCTTTAGCAATACTATGCACCAAACTAAAAATATCCCAAATACTTGAAACATATTTCATACATAAAGGCATACTAAAAAGCCGTGATCACCACACTAGTCTAAAATGGTTGTGATCAAAAGAATACTTGAGATACAACTCCAAAAGTACAAGTATTAACCTAAGTTAAATACTATACCATCATCAACATCGCACCGTGGCCTAGTCGACCGTATTCAGTTGGTCAGATTCCAATTCTCCTTTGGGTCCTGTAACAAGATCTACCATTCGGGGGGAATGGTAGTTGAGGACTACCACAGTGAGATTTGATTACAAATCTCAGTAAGTTAACATAAAACTCACACACAGGTTAAAAATGCATGCATGGCAGTAAAAGCATAAATGCATAATTATAGTCATACATAAACATAGTATAACTTGACATATAGCATGACTTAACCAGAACTTAAGCGTGAACTGAACTTGACTTAACTTGGCATGAACTTAAGCTTAAAACATAACATGAACAAACAACATAACATGAACGTGAAACATAACATGGACTTGAAATATAGCATGAACGTAAACCTGCATAACATAAATAAGAACTTGAAAATAACATAAACTTGAACATAACATGTACGTGAGTATAACATAACATGGACTTGATCTAAAACTTGACTTATCATGTATTTGATCTGAAACTGGACTTAACATAAACTTGGAATCTTATTCAATTGTCTTGATTAATAACGTGCGTTAATACGTACTCCACAGTTGTTGTGGCCCCACGTATTCAAGTAACATAAAACATAATACGTACTCCACAGTTGTTGTGGCCCCACGTATTCTACATGTCACAATTGCTGTGTCTCATGTAGTGTATGCTCCACAGTTGTTGTGGCCCCATACTTCATGCTCCACAGTTGTTGTGGCCCCATGAATACACATAACATAAAATATAATACGTACTCCACAGTTGTTGTGGCCCCACGTATTCTACATGTCACAATTGCTGTGTCTCATGTAGTGTATGCTCCACAGTTGTTGTGGCCCCATACTTCATGTAACATAAAATATAATACGTACTCCACAGTTGTTGTGGCCCCACGCATTATAAGTAACATAAATATAATACGTACTCCACAGTTGTTGTGGCCCCACGCATTATAAGTAACATAACATAAATATAATACGTACTCCACAGNATAGATTCATATTTTTAATATAGAAATATAATAAAATTATCATTAATATTATTTCTAACTGGCACATGTGCACTGCACGTGTACTATTTTTATTGAATTTTTTTTTAATTTCTTTTCACACCTTCTTATTTACTATTTTATATTATTTTTATTTTTATTTTTTTATATTTATCATCTATGCATATGTGCAGCACACGTTTTCCTTACTAATATATATATAATTATATATACAGCATCTCATTAACTGCCCTTATTTTGATTGTAGGTAATTAATTTGAAATTTGGAACGAGGTCAAATGGGGCACCGGCAATAATTGTAGGTAAGTTGGGACTGGTTGTGCAGTAGGAGAAAATAGAAAAAAAATCATAAATAGGTTAAATTAAAATATAAAACAAAATAAAAAATTTTATATAATAAATATTTTTATTATATTTTGTTTTTTTATAATAAAAGTATAAATAAGAAAATATGATAAAATTTAAGTATTAGCAAATAGTTCATTTAAATTGTTTCAATTCATATATAAATTTTATATAAAATTATATTAAAAATTTAAAATATAAATAAATAAAATTTAAATGGTGTAAAATTTTATTTGTTTTAATTTATACATTAATAATGACTCAAAATATAATAATAATGTTCATCAAAGATTTTCGTTATCTAGATATTAGCACCTAGTTCATTTGAATCTTTTTGCTTAATACATGAGTTCTAAATAAAATTCTGTTGAGAATTCAAAAATTTAAAAAAAATTAAAATATTATAAATTCTATTTGTTTTAATTTATACAATAATATTTTTTGCAAATTTAATAATAATATTTATAAAAAAAATTCAATTTAGTGATATGTTATGAAAAAATATTAAAAATAATGTGTAAGTTGGGATTGGCTGTGCAATAGGAGAAAATAGAAAAAAAATTGTAAATAGGCTAAATTGAAATATAAAGGAAAATAAAAAATTGTATATAATAAATGTTTTTATTATATTTTGTCCTTTTTTTAAAATAAAAGTAGAAATAAAAAAATATGATAAAATTAAACTTTCAACCACATAATTGATTTACAATAAGTTGAATTGGAACATTGTTATCAAAACTTTTTTTTTTAATGTCTTTAATTGATATGCATGTTGTATATTTTTATGTTATTATTATTTGTTTTTTTTTTTTGTTATTAATGTTACAGTTATTATTATTTATAAAGAAAATATAAGGTTTATACAAATTAATTACAAAATAAAAATAATGACCATTTTTGTAAGAAAAAAATAATCATAAAGTATATATTTACACTTGTTTGACTAAATATCTTCAAGTATAAGAGTAAATTAAAATTTGTTGTGTAGTAGTGGATTAACAATAAATTAAAGTGTTTTTCCATTATAAAATTTTTTTCATGTTAATTTAGTGTTATAAATTTCTTGCATATTATCGATCACTTTTTTTATTGAGATTAAATAAAAATAATAGATCATGTTTACTGAGATTAAAAAAACTAATTAACAACGTGGTTGTTGACATGTTGGATTTGTTTTATGTATGTTTTTTTTACAGGTCTGTTGCTTTTGCTTTTATTTGGTTGTTCATCAATCTGGTTGGTATCAATTCGCTGTGTCCACATTGTTTCTCTGTTTGTGCTCCACTTCCTGGTACGTTCATTTCTATCTCATTTGAAAAAATATTATTCAATTTTTTTTATATTCAAATAAGTGCACTTGTAATTAGGATAAATTGATGATATTAATTTGATTTGTTTTAATTTATGCATTAATAATTATTGTAAATTTAATAATAATGTTTTAAATTAAAACTAGCTGAAAAAAAATTTAAATTTTTAATTTTATTGAATTAATAATATAAATATTATCATCTTAGCTTGTGTTAGTTGTTGATAATATCTAGGCACTTCTGGGTGTTGTTAACTGCTTTTAGTTGTTGTTGATCAACTTTTGAATAAATTTGGATTTTATTTTATCTATATTATTTTTTGCATCAACTTTCAAAGAAGACATTTTTGGACATATTATTTGATTGGAACTTAATTGCTTGTACAAATAAGTATATTATGATTGGTTTGCTTGAGGTAATTTAGGTACATTTTGATCGTTTTAGAGATTTCTGGTCTACTATTTGTATGGATTAGTATAATTCGTAAAGTCATTTATGTTGAAATACATTTAGTTTTCAATTTCTTGGTTTCGATACTGACTTCTTACAAAATTTCATTTATGATTTTATTTCTTTTATCGAAAATATCAAATTTGACATTTATAATTTTTTACTCCAACAAAAATTCTTAGATTTCTTTTTGTTAATATTTATTTTATTAACAACCAAACTTACACTCCAGCACTACGCAAACGTTCCAATTTTATTTTATAAAAAATTATAACAACATCAAAATTTATTTTACAATCTAAATTGTACCCCCACTAGGCAAACTTCCAAATAACGTTGCCTTTACTAGTATATATATATATATATATATGAAAAACTCGCACATTCTAAAACTCTGTTAATTATTTTACATAATAAATAAAGTGATCGTAACTTTTTTATCGGAAGTACCATGTAAGTTATTTATTTATTTATTTTAAATGAAAACAATATAAATTTAATGCTTCCTTATAATTATTGGTCATACTCGTGTGCATCTTTTAGCACGGTGCAATTGATTGGACAAAATATCTCATGGTCTTCTTTTATTAACAAATAAAGTATTATTTGAATTTTTTTATATCATACATTATTTAGATTTTAAATTTTATTTTTTAAATTAAATTATATCACATAAATAATATATAGTTTAAAATTTTTTATTTTTTATATACCACAGTAACTCACTGCTTAAAATAACGTTTAGCATTGCAAACTTTTGCCACCTATCGATTGTGTGATAAAATACGAAGAACGTGTATTAGAGCATCCCCATTCGAGTCTGCATATCTCCTCTATCCCCATAATTTAGGAAAAATTATAGGGTTTGGGCCAAAAACTCATCCCCATCTCAATCTCTATTTTGCGGTTATGGTTTACAGTTCGTACAGGAATTCTTCATATTTGGGGATTCACTGTACATCTCCATCATTGCCAAACCTCATTCGGTTTCCCCTTCGTCCCACAACTTCTTCTCTCTAGTTAGGGTAAACAGTTGGACCCTCTCTTGCACTTCAGCACCATTGATTACAGCTCTCCATCGTCAAGTTTTATAAGTGTAAAACGTTTTTTTTTTCTCCATCGTATGTTTCTCTTCTCTCATTTTCTTATATTTTTCTTTTCCTCTCTCTCTCTTCTTCTCTATTACTCCCTTCCCATTTTTCTTCCTCCCACTGCCATGATTAAGTTTGTGAGAGATCTTTGCCTATAACTCTCTCTCTACATCGTCTCCTCTATCTCTCTCTCATCTAGGGTTTCTCTGAGGTACACTTTACTCGTATTAAATTTTTCTTCCATTCTCTGAGTTACACAAAC
The DNA here is from genome assembly GCA_011037825.1 of Carya cathayensis. Lineage (NCBI taxonomy): Eukaryota > Viridiplantae > Streptophyta > Magnoliopsida > Fagales > Juglandaceae > Carya > Carya cathayensis. The sequence continues at coordinate 134,669 of QGSO01000960.1, read as the reverse complement.
TTACAGTTACTCTATTTCTTCCATTCTCGTATTAAATTTTTCTACAACACTTTGAAGCTTAAGAAAGAGTGGTGATTTCTTATTGGATTTTGATGTATATTCTCTAATTCTGCAATGTTCATGGTTTGTTTTTGAAATCTGAAAACTTAAGAGTTTGTTGATTTGCTTTTAGAGGTGTTATTGTTTTAGGTTTGAACATTTTTAGGCTTAGTGCAATTAGAAACACTCAAGAATATTGCCAAGATGCCATTTTCATGTCTGTTCTATTTTCATCATTGCCTTAAATACATCATAGCCGATTCATCCATAATATTTGTGAATATAAACAAATTGAGTAGATTGCAATAATTAGTTGAAAAATTTGAGACATTTGAGACAATTATGTGTTGTAAATTTGTGAAAATCGACAAATAACCTAACTTTTGCTCGTTCACATCGACACTATTCTTAGATGCTATGTTGGTTGTTTTGCATTAGAGCACCACATCTCTTGTTTTATGGGTAACTTGGTATTATTGAGTGTAGTACTTAGTCCAGATCTTTATTTTTGTCCCCCCAACTACCTCTGAAGCAATCAAATTGGACTATCAATAAATTTATGGGAGGGCAAAAGCAATACCTGAATATTAGACAATTTTTACCAGAAATAAAAATGTGTTTCTAAATTCCAAATACTCTGTTCTAAGCTCAGGATCATTGGAGTCCAGACGTTATGGGTGCGTTCCAATCTGCAAAGTTGGATCAAGCTCATTTATGTATTGTATGTTTAACTACCTATAAAAAAAAAGTATTGTATGTTTAACTGGCTCATCTGACAATCCAACTTGCACCGTTTTAACCGAGGCAATAGATTTTTTAGTAAGGAGTTTCTGAATACTTGAAAAATCAAGTGGCACCAAATTATGCCAAGAAAACAAAAACACCATCAACTGCCTTTTACCATCTGTTGAGGACGCTAGCTTATGTCATTCAATTATTTCTTTTCAATAAAATGAAGTCATGTTTGACCTATTTGCAGCAACTTTAATGGCTTTTTTGTAGTGTACTAAATTATTAAGTCTATATGCCCTATGAATTGGTCCACTTTTATTAATTTTCAAACATAGAACCAATCACCATTCACTCTGCAGCAATACTCCACGCCTAGAAATAAATTCTCTATGCTCCACTATCTGTTGCACAAAACATTCAAAATTAATATGCTTTTAGCTGCCAAATTGTTGTTAGCCTTTTTTTTCCCCTTAAACCAACACATTTTCTAATGCCTAACTTCATCTTTTAGTATGTCCCTTGTTTTTTGGAATTATAAGTTTTTTTTAGACTAATACATAGAGCATAAAGTGTACAACTCCACTATCTTTAGTATCAAGGCATGGATGACAATCCTTCCGGTGCCTTGATAATGGACATAATCAGCTACTATCGTGCTCTTCCTTTTCTTATATTTCGTTGATTTGGCCGTTCAAGATCTTGAATGATATGATATCCACAAAGTGATTGATACCTTTAGATGAATTGTAAAGTAATAAAGTTAGCATTGTTTAACCTCATAATTATTGATCTGTAATTGCACGTGCTGCCCACTAATCCAAATTACATGGTTGCATTTGCTTTTTCCTGAAATTAAGTTCTTAACTATCTGCACTTTTATTGCTCTTTCTAGAGGGTAATTTGCTTTATGTTATTGGATCATTTGCAGTGTTTCGTATCTCGAGGGAGAGGGGGGCTGTTATTAGGCTGTAATGGTGGTGTTATAGTGTGAGTTAATTCACAAGTGTTAATGGGGCCCCATCGATATGGCAGGGTAATCCTCACCCGGATGGCCATATTGTAGTTTATGGTACTTTCCACGAAAGGCAATCATGGCTCGGGTGGAGTTTTGTAACCATTCGATATTGGGCTCCTTGCTTATGCATGTTGTCAATATTTACACCATTCTGAGCCCCATTTATTTATATATTCGATATAAATGCACCGGATGGAAATGCTCTTATTTAGCTTTATTATGATTTTGTATGCTGTTTGGTTGTTATTTTGTGTGAATATGTGAATTGGTCAGTTCTATTACATTGCTTTGTGATGTGTCATTGATTTGTATTATGTTGTGATAGAAAAGTAATGTGTAAATTAAACCCCATCGACTGTGATGATGACAAGGCCTGGTGAGGATATAGGAAATTTATGGTCATTTCCTTAATGATTAGGCAACCCAGACAACCAACAAGTAGTGGCAACCGGTTGTTGCAGCTATGAGAGAGTAGCCAAATTTCCAAAATGTCACCATTTGGTTCCTGAGCCGTCGATGAATAAACCCCAAACTTCATAGTTACGTGTCTAACATTTCAATGATTTTTTAGAGACGGATTTACAAGACCCTAGATATATGTACTTCACTAACCTCCTAAGTCAAGATCCTCAACTCAACCAAACTTATGGTGGGCAAAGTGGAAACTCTCTTATGACTTTTGGGACTCTCCACCCCTACCCCATAACGATCATATCGGCATTAGGAAATCAATTAGGTGTACGAACTTCACCCCTGAAAAAGACTAGTTACTTGTTTCCGCATGGCTTAATTGTAGTCTTGATGCCGTCCAGGAAACAGACCAAAAACACTCCCAACTATGAGAGATTTTTTTGAATACTTCCAATAATTTAAAGAAACCACAAATGACTATACTATAAAGTCTTTAATACATCGGTGGCCAGTTATTCAAAATGCGACAAACAAATTTTATGCAAAACTAACCCAGATTGAAGGGTTGAATCAAAGTGACATGACCGAGCAAGACAAGATAGAATATCCAAACTCTTACTTGTTTTACGAGTAATTAATTTTTTTGTACATTGGTTTAGCATAAAGTTATTTGTTTACTTGCAAGTTTGACAAGTCCAAGGTTATGTACTAATCGTTAGAGAAATGCTCATTCTAGTTCGAGTATTATTGGCACATGTTGAAGGACCAACCTAAATAGATTTGGTGTTCGAAAAAGGAGGATCCAAAGAGAAGGAAGACAATGTCCCCGTCCCCGACCCCGGCTCGATGTTCAGGCGGAACGGTAGATTCAGTCTTTGATCTCGATGATGATAATGTTATGGATAATGAAGTGATCGAATAGGACCGACCAATGAGAATAAAAGCTAAGAAAGGAAAATGAAAGGCCCAAAGCATACAAGCAAAGGAAAATTTTGTGCTCAGGAAAATGAAGTATACTCTTTTAAAGGAGTCACACATTCAGGAGAAAGAGTTTTTTCATCCCAAGGCCAAGAAAATAGAATATGACAAGGAAAAAGTGGACAAAAAAATACATCTCGAAGATGAAAAACTGAAGTTGGAGGTCGAGAAAATGAAAAATGAGAAGAAAAATGAGCTAAATAAAATCTATCAAGAAAACAAAAGACTGAGGTTCGAGGCTAGAGCTTGCCAAGAAGGAAGCGGATCAGCGCATTATGATGATGGACGTAAGTGCATTATGATGATGGACGTAAGTGCCATACCAAAAATGCAACGGTTATATTTCCAACATTTGTAGAGGGAAATCATAGCGAGACGTAATGCTGTAGCAGATTTGAATTGAATACTTTTTTTTTGTAAAAAATTATTTTTTTATTTTATGTTTCAGACAATGATGGATGAGTATATTATTGATATCAATATTTTATTTTATTTTTAGTAATACTTGTGTAAATTGATATTTTGAAACAATGAAATTGGTCATTACAATTTCAGAAATTATTACAAATTACCTCAAATATAGTCACTACTAACATGAAAGAAATACGAATGAAAATTTGATTACCTCAAATATAGTCACTAGTAACATGAAAGGAATGTCATACTATAATGCAAAATGTCTATTGTTAGGAATATAATAGCCATTGATGTTCAATTAGATCTGCTTGGAACTGATGATGTGCCGAGCTATCTCTAATATGATAATGATGCTGGATGAAGTCCGTAAGCTCAGTTGTATGATTACGCGACTGTTTTGGGACTTCATCATCAAGTTGATCATACTCAATGTTTGGACCCTTATTATAATTACGCTCGTCTTGAATGATCATATTATATAAAATAATACATGCTTTCATTATATTTGTTAGTTCGTTGACTTTAAACATTCGGGAAAGGCTACGAATGATTGCAAATCGTTGTTGAAATACCCCAAATGCACACTCGACATCTTTTCTTGCGGATTTTTGTATTTTCACAAAATTTTTCTTCTTATTCCCTTGTGGTGATGAAATTATCTTTACAAAAGTTTGCCACTTGGGATAAATACCATTTGCAAGGTAATACCCCATAGTGTAGTCGCTGCCATTGATTGTGTAATTGACTGGAAAAGCATGCCCTTAGCCAAGTTCCTTGAAAATAGAAGATCTCTCTAGCACATTAATGTCGTTATGTGAACTAGGCATACCAAAAAATGCATGCCATATCCAGAAATCATATGAAGTAATTGCTTCTAAAATAATAGTTGGTTCATGAATGTGGCCGGAGTACATACATTTCTAAACTGCATGACAATTTTTTCACTTCCAATGCATACAGTCAATGCTTCACAGCATTCCTGGAAATCCTCTTTGTTCACCAACCGCAAGCAATCGAGCAATATCATTGGCATTTGGAGACCACAAATATTCATATGAAAAACACTTACTATTGTCTCAGAGAATTTTTTGAGGCTCTTCATTGCGGTGCATTCACTAATACGTATGTATTCATCTATAAAATCTCCAGTAACCCCATACGCCAACATTCTAAGTGTTGCAGTTATCTTTTACATAAAACATAAACCAAGTTTTCCGGTATTATCTCTTCTCTGGACAAAGTACGGCTCGTAAGAATCAACCTCATTTAAAATACGAAGAAATAGGGGACGACTCATTCAAAATCTCCTTTGAAATAGATTCAAAGGATATACTGAATTTTCTGTGAAATAATTGCAAAATAGGTACTTGCACCTTTGAATATAATCACGCCGAATAAACTTACGGCGTTGGCGATTGCCATTATGCCTCAACAACTGTCCATTGGCTTTATCATTAAGAACAACATCCAACTCATTTTTAGAGGATAAGTATGTAAGCAATTTGCGAAAGAAAATACGAGTCATTTAATAAAGGGAGTGAGAGATCAGGGGAGACTGTAATAATTTTGGTTCTTTAGATCAAATGAGACTTGAGTTTATGAGAATGTGAATGCAAGCATAATTCGTATTTATAGATGAAAAAGTTACCATTATATATAGGACAAAATGTTACCGTTAGAGAAAACTTTCAAAATCTTAACTTTAGAGAAATTACAAAAAATGTTAACATTATTGAAATGACAAAATTTTTTATCATCAATACTTGGCTAGGTATTACTCTTAGAGAAACTTATAAAGAGTAGATATTAAAAAATACAATCACGTTAGAAAATTTAGCATTATTAAAAAAAAATACTATTTTTATAGTACAAATTTTGGTTTGAAAAATAATACTGTATCTAGTAGTCAAAATCGTATAAATATTTAGTAGAATGTGATATTCGAAAAGAAGATAATTAGACAAAAGAGTTAGTAGTTAAAAATGTAAATGGAAGTGAGAGAAAAAAATAATAAAGAAAGAATAGATAAATATTATTTAATAGAATAGAGATGGAGATGAGAATGAAATGTAGGGAATTTTTAAAATATGAATAAAATTTAGGGAGAAATTTTAGAAAATATGATTTTTAGTTAAATTATAAAGAATTTTATAGTGATTGGATGGACATGCTATTGGCCAATTAGAAAGCAATTTTTATGCAAGTCTTACTAATAGGAAATACTATTCCCACGTAAATTTATTACCGAATTGCATTTTATTTTTTTAATATTTTTTTTACTTCATGATTAAGAAAATGTTTGTAAATGAATTTGTGATTTTTTTTATTTTTAAAAAATATTTAAATAGTTTTAAGAAATGTTTAAAAAAATGTTGCTATTCGGTGAGGATTCTATCCTTTGTGAGTGTAACACTTCCCTTTACTATTTGAATTTTGCTATATATAAATAAAGTTGTGTACTAATTTATATATTAATATTGATTCTTTTATATTTAAATTTTAAATTAATATTATTTTTAATAAAATTTACTTTTTAATTAATCATATTAAATTAATATCGATGTTAATACACAATTATTATTAATAGAACTAGATTTTTATTTACTATTATACCTACTTTTCGTATATCGAATTGAAGACAAAACTTCGCCTCTCGATTAATGACAATTGTATCAATCAAGGATTTTGCACTGACATGACCGGTCGGAATAATGAGATTCGTACAATTATTTTATTTAATAAATTCGAAAGTTTTTGTCTTCGTACATCGTACCATCTAATTCTTTTTTTTATTCGTACTATCTAATTCGACTGAGAGAATATTTACAATGCTGGATATATACAGTATTTATATAAAAATAAAATTAATTTTTTTAATAATAAATTCTAAATTCTTTTAAAATATCTATATAATACTTATATACTTTAAGATTATATATAACATTACTCAATTCAATTTTAAAAATGATCTCAATTATATTTTACAACTAACCAATCCGCCCCATTTTTATCAAGAGAAATTAAAATAGATAAATATTTTAATCATAAAAGAATTAAATAAAAGTAATTTTATAAATTAACGTAATTTTGTGACATTTGTCAAATTATAAAATTATTTTTATTATAAAATAAATATAATAGATCATGTGAAGTCACGTCAGTTTGTAAGATTACTTTTATATAATTTCTTTGTGCATATAAAAATTCTTGTTAAAATATAGAAAAATGTTATTCAGCAGCCTTATACCGTACACTTATTTTTATTTATTTCCCTTAACATATGTGTGGTATAGAGCTACTGAATATAAGAACTTCAAACTATAACTATTCATTAAGAGTAATGATATTTGAAGGTTTTTACACCACACATCATCCACATGATATAATTTGATTTGTAATATCTAATTTATAAAATTTATCTTCTAAATTAAATTATGTCGCATAGATAGTATGTGGTGTAAAAACTTTTAAATATAATTATTTATTAAAATATGTCTAATTTTGTTTTTGAACCGTCGTAATTTTCTATACTAATTTAATATTTGGTACAATATACCTATTCATTTTGTTTCGCTCCAAATTCAGGCTTGGTTAAGCTATTTCGGTTAAATTTTTGCCAAAATTGACATTTCAAACCGTATTTCATTCCAGATTGTTTTTGTAATTTTCTTATGCTTAGATGACATTTTTTTAAATTTTAAAGCTAGATGATATTTAATTAGTTATAAAATATAAAATGTATTTATATAATTTTAATATTTTTTGCAACTTTAAATATTTCCCATTGTTATCTCTTTTTTTAAAATATCATTATTTTTTTTTTGTCTCGGCTCAAGTGTGCATTTTTTCAACGTATATTCATTTTATAAATCATCAATTCTTCCCCATATATATATGCACATATATGATACACACTTACATATACATGTATTTGTTTTATTAGTTTTTAGTTTATATATATATAAATATTTATATATAATATATAGTTAATCTCGAAATGATATACCAAAACACACCAGTTTTGAGATATTTCATTCCAATACTTAAATCGGAATTATCATCGGAATAAAATTTAAAACATTGGTTTGGATTATGTTTGATATGGGTTTGGTACAAAATATACTTAATATGAGATAGTTTGATATGAGTAATGATCGATACAATTATATGATATGCAAGTTTCATATACTAATTTTAAAAAAATGGGATTCATTATTAAAAAAAAAAAAGAGAAATGATATTTTTAATTGGATTTGTACTGGTTAATGAAGTTATTTTTTTAATGAGTTTGTAGTTTTTTTTAAATGTTAAGGGTTTAAAAATTGAAATTCTTTTTGCACTGTCAGTAGAAATCCTCAGTGGGATTTCTTAGTGGACATAGCATGATCATGAATATATGTCTCAGGATATTATATTCCCATCGAGGAAAGCCACTGACAAAACTCATCAATTGTATTTTTTTCCTTAATGGTTAACAAAGTGTTTTTTAACAAGTTTTTGATTTTTTTTTTAATGTTTAAGAGGCTTAAAAATGTTTGGAAAAAAATAAAATTTGCATGTTCGATAAGAACTTTCGGTGGCTTTTCTCAATGGGTATACCAATATTATCCTTAAAAATTAATTTTTTTATACGAGTTTCAAGTTTTTCTATTTTTTTTTTTTCAAATAGAATACGAGAGATTTTCATGCACTAAAATTACAAATATCAATTCTATATATTATAGCCTCATCTAAGGCACGAAGTTGTTGGTAAAATTGTGTTTAATGGACGTAACGCCTATAATTGGCTGGTTGTTGGTAGTACTTGTAATAAGTGTGCCATTTAAAAAAGGTAGTTGGTGGTGTAAATTGTAATGGATTAATAATGCATTTTTACTAAATGTAAATCAATTGCTGACGTGTAAATCAAATATATGAATTGATGTGAAATGCGAATTATTTGCCAACTTGACATTTTGGCATTATGAGGACATTTCGTGTTTTTATTCTTTTCGTGTCTTTAAAGAAAGATTACATTATATTATTTACATTGATCCCATCATAATTAAATAAGTTGATTTGGAAAAATCCAAATATGATAACAATTTATTAACACAAAACATATAATGGGAAATTTCGTATGATTGTACTAATTGGTTATAACTATATATAGGATTATAACACTTTTATAATGTAATTTATACAAATAATAATTCATATTAATAATTAAATAGTTTTATCTCATTCTTTTAATTAATTAGTTAATTATCTTTAAAAATAATTAATTAGTTAATGAAAATATATTTCTTCATTAATTTAAAAAGCAATATTTTGCACGAAATGTGATCCCCAAACTGAGGTGGTATGTAATATGAGAAATGATATTTACAGTTGTAAGTGTGCAAGTGTTGCGCAATCACTTTAAAAAAATAAATACATACGGAATCCACATGATAAGAAAATTAATTTTTTAATAGTGGACTCTACTATTTTTTAAAATAATTGCTTACACATTTCATTACTGTATATAGCATTATTCATATAATATACACATTACTCAAGACTTGTATCTCAAAAATTTAACAAGATATGTAGAACGTTAGGATCTCATAAAAGATTATTATCGGATCATGTCGAATCTTTGTATATAAAATTTCTACATTCAATGAGTATTGTCTCAATTTGCAACATGGACTGACAAAGAAAGGAGAATAAAGAAAAAGTATACCATAATTGGACAATTGGATGCTACACATGAAGAAAAGCAAGATGCAATTGAAAAGATAAGATGAAAGATGATTAAGATCTCGTTTGGATATTGAGTTAGAGCTGAATTAAGTTGAATTCTTTTATAAATATTAGTAAATTGAGACGGTTGAGTGAGTTTTGTGGAGTCTATCTAAGATAAAATTAAATGTATTTAAATATTAAAATAATTTTAAATCTATTTATAAAAAGTTAAAAAATATTATGAATCACGCTTGTAATTAGGTATTGAATTAAAAAATATTACAACATAAGTCAAAATATACTTTATTTTGAGGGCATGGTGGTGGCTTTCTCGAAACCCCATAAAAACAAGGAAGGCACTCAAGGCATACGGTTGCTTTTGAATCCATTTATATTTTGTTATTCTTTTTAGAGCAATATTTAGCCGCAAACAAAAGTAAATCTACTTATAAAAGTTAAATTGATACAACTTGATGCAAGATATTAGATTATAAAGTTATTTTTAATATATAATAAATCTAATATATAATGTAAAATTATATCAGTTTGTGAGTTTATTTTTATATAATTTTTTTTATACTTATAACAGTTCTTTCTTTTTAGAGAGTATTTAGAAAAGATAAACTCAATTTAATTCATTTCAAATTAATTATTAATGAGACTTATTACTTTTTGAACTTTTTATAAAAAAATTTAAGCTCATCTCAACCTACTCCATACAATTTCAATATAAAAAGTAAACTTATTTTAACTTCAAAAAGTTCAACCTATCTCAATGAAACCTACAAAATATTATTATTCATAACTCAACATCTAAACACAGTCTAATTACTAATAAGTAGAAAAGAATTGGTGTTGAAGCAACTCTGAGGACTTATTAGGATGTAAATATGAATAATAAACTTTTTTACATCAATTAAAAGTATTTTGAGATAAATAAATGATATTTATAATTTTAGAATGGGTAAAATTTACATATTTTTTTTAAAAATAAATAAATTTAAAACACACATGAAAAGAATTAATACCAAACGATACTTTAAAAAAAAAAAAAAAACGTATAGCTTTCACACTTCTTTGAAATAAATGACCATTTCATGTAATTTTAAATAAGAAATTGTGAATTCAAATCCTAATTTTATACTTATTAATTAATTTAAATATTTTATGTTAGATAGAATATTAATATATAAATAATACAAATTATTTATTTTTTAATTTAAAATTTTGAGATAAATTTGAATCTTTGATAGACTTTTTCTATTTTAGTTTAATTATTTGAAATGATTGCAATTATTCATTAGCTATTTTCTCCCTAAAATGTGTATGTAATTATGTTCAACGATTGTCTTGCCTAGGCCTGCACACCGACCCAGCCGAATCAGATTTGGGCCTAACCCGATCCGAAGGAAATGGCGCGCCAATCCGATCTAATCTGGCCAGTAGATTTTCGGGTCAGGTCGAACCCGTTGCTCTTCTCTGCAGTTTGGATCCTTCGGCTTCATTTGCAGACCCAAGTGTTTCAACAGATTTCTCTCGCCAACCAAACACACTACAAGGGTTGTGATCACTCCGATTCCATCAACCAACCAAACACACCTAGATTTATCTTGGATTCCATTTCTCACAACCACTCCGATTCCATCAACCAACCAAACACACTCTTGCGAACTTATGAAAATTTTCGGATTGAGAGGATACGACACCATAGAAGCTATTAAAAATGATGTCGAGATTGCATTTCTTCATTTTCATGCCACCGCGAGATTACAAGACCCACCAACACTATAGATGTTGTTTTCGAATCCAGAGAAAATCGAGAGGGGAGTATGGGTGAAGCGACGGAATATTGCGTTTATGGGGAGAGAGAGAGAGAGAGAGAGAGAGAGAGAGAGAGAGAGGCTGAAATAGTGGGTTTCTCTTGCGGGAAGAATGACTGAAACAGTAGGGTTTTTTTTTTCTTCTAAATTTCTAAAATCGCTGAGATCAACATCTTTGACAGTGCATGAAATTACCGAGATAGAAGAAACTGTGGCTGGTGACTGTCTGATGTCGAATCTTCCTATTGGAACTTTTCCTTTAAAATCTTGTCCAGGGAACCCTCGCTTGTTCATTTCTTCTGAAATTATGAAATCATCTCCAACAGCAGCTCTTGATGTCTAGGGGTGTGGCCGGAGTAGGAGATTACGGGCTGTTTCTAGAGATGCAGGGTTTGAGGATGAGGGAGAAATTGGGGACGGTTTTGACGGGTTGGTCGGTTTCGATGGGTAATAAACCCATAAAGGGTTTGACCCGCTGAACCTGAGTTTAGGCGGTTGGGCCCATATCGGATCTGTCGGATTAATCGGGCCAAGCCTTTTCTGCACAAGCCTAGTCTTGACCATGCCTTTAGGCCATCCGATTCCTCCGCTAGTTGAAGGGTAAATTCGATGTTTCATGGGTAGTTGGGGGATAACATAGGGATTTAAATAAAGAGAACCGCTTCACAGCCGTCGGGTTGCAAATCTCAGAAAAACAACCCTCCACTCAACTCAAGCCACATAGGAAAAAATGCCGTGAGAGAAATAAACTCTACCACAGAGAATCAAGATCGAGATGTACGCTAGCTCATTTCTCATTTGCGCTGCCTTCTGCCCTTCTCTTCCTCGTTGCTCTCTGTGCACCGCCCTTAGTCCGACGCTAACGCAAGCATCTCAGTCTGACGCCAATGCCGATGCAGCTTAGAAAGTGCCCCTCAAATCACACCTCTCTCTTCCTCGTTGCCCCTCTCTTCCTTCTCATTTGCATCGCCCCTCTCTTTCTTGCTGCCTCTTTTTGCATTGCCACAATCAAACATGTACAATGCAAAAACATCATTTCTTGTACAATCAATTTGCCAACAAACCAGGTAAGTCCAATCGGCTAATATCGATTCCAAAGATCATTGTGAGTCTTCCCACCATTGGTTTAAGTTTACAGATCAAGCAAAATCAAAGAAATTGAGCATATCAGAAATGGTTATCCCTGTGCGAAAGGGGCTGAGTTTCGACGAAGAGGGGTTCTAGATTTCCTTTAGGTTGAGCTTCGACGAAGGGGGTGTGATTCATGGGGAGTTCTCCTTCGAGTTGAGATTTGATGAAGCCAACGCGATTTGTAGAGAGTTCCTTCGGGTTGAGATCGATGAAGGGGGGTGCGAGGGGAGTTCCTTCGGGTTGAAATCGCGTAGAAGAGAGATTGCCATTTTCTGATGTTTTCTGGTTTATGATAAGTGTGGTGGAAGTCATACTTATAACTATATGATTGACAGGTTATTATTTGGCTAATAACAGTTGGACCGGTCCTAAAAGATTCTCTTAAATAAAATAATGTTATATTTATATTGTAATAATAATTTTTAGAATAATATTATATATAATTGTGAAGTATCTAAATACTATACAGTTATTTAAAAATAGAGAAAATCTATTATTAAAAAATTAATTTTTTTTCACGTAACTTATTTATTTATTTTTTCAAATAATTAGCGGAACTTAAATACAAAACTGTCATTTCTATAGTTGTTAAAGAAGTAGAACTCCGGTAATTCACTGACACTCTATTAAAGAACACTCACTGTGACGCCCAACACGTCACCACCCAATCCCTTATCTCCACGTCAACATCATAAATCCCTAGGGACTAACTCATCAAGCATTCCAGATTTCCCTACCTCTCTCAGATCCAGCGGTCCCGATTGCGTGTTCTAGAGCCTTCGAATCTTAACCTAGGTAAAGGGTACAGAGCCCGAGAGTGAGGAACTGCGGTCAGATTCTTGACCAGGGTTAGTTAGCTTCTAACCCAGGCCCCGAGTTAAAGAACCTTCCGAGAGAGTCGCAGAGAGAGAGAGAGAGAGAGAGAGAGAGAGGGAGAGAGCGCAGAAGCTTGAGGGAGGGAAACAGAAGAAGAAGGAACAGAGAAAGTGAGCGGAGGCTATCCCGAGTCAACTCGGATCGATCCTCGCCCTTGAACCCGTTTTAATTCTTCTGACTCGGTTCGTTGGCCCTTTTGGGTGCATCTTCAATTTGAAGAAAGTACTCTAGCGGCCGGTGTCGTCCTCCGGAGGGCGTTTCTGACTCCGGCTCCTTCCAGATCTCTCATTCCGGTAAGTCTCTCTCTCCATTTCGTCAACTTAGCGGGAGTTCCTTCTCTCTAATTTGGTTTTGGGACGGTTCAACATCGTTACCGTAATCTCTTACCCCCCAATGTTGGTTTGGCTTCACGAAACAAAAAAAAAAAAAAAAACCACTTTCTTCCGATTTTATTCTTGGGATCTCCTCAAACGGAGCTTTCTGGCAGCTGAGAATTGATCAATGTGTTTCCGCTGTTGGGATAATGTGCTCAATAATTGTATTCGAGTCACTTTTATCTTTTTCCTTCTTCGTCTTCTTCTTCTTCTGTGTTTCGCGGCTGAAGCTCATTCCTTTTTCTTTTCATCTTTCTTTGTTACCAAACGTAGCTTCCACGATTTTGTTGAAATAGTCGCTCTCGTCTAACCTTTTTCGGTTTATTGAAGTTTGCTCGAGTTGTGAAAGGATTTGATTCTTTTTGAGACTCGGACGTTTTTAATCCAAATTAATGCTCCGCGGTTATCGTGAGGGAGTTTGCATTTATATGCGGTTCCGAGATCTTAAGGGTGCGCTAATGAATTCTAATTCTCAAGGTTTACGAAGCTTACGGACCTGCCTCGTTTACAACCTGTGGCATATCACAGATTCATTTCGTGGTCCCAAATATAATTTTACTATTTTTTCCGCTTTCTTGTTGTTTTTGGAAATGGGCGAGGGGCGGTGTTTATTTTAGTCCAAATTAAGTGAATTACTAATCAAGATCGAAACTCTTGTTGGCCATTTATGTATTATTTGATGCAGTTAGTATATTTTTTTGATTCATTTATAATCACTTTTACAGATTCGTTTATTATCTGGGCACGATGGCTCACTCGATGTAGCATCGAGCTACATCTCTTTCCATCACGGTCCTATTATGTTGCTCGGTTCTTTGAGAATCTTGGGTGGCATTTGAAATTGATTTCATCGATTGATGATTTTTGGGGGGACATACTTTGCTCTCCAACAATTGCTGTCGGCTTTGGAGTTTGGTGTCTCCTGGGGAGGGAAGAAACTCTCTTCCGCCACCGCCTCTGTTGCCGGCTGCAAAAACAATCAGTTTTATATATTTAATGTCTCGTGAATTGGACAGTCCTGTTCAGACTCAGATGGCGGTGACAATCTTCAAGAGCCCGCTTAGCGGGGAATACCATGGGAGCAGGAGAATTGAAGGGAAACAGCCTGCAGGGAGAAGACGCGTTTTTGTGCAAACCGAAACTGGATGCGTTTTGGGAATGGAATTAGATCGTGGTGATAATGCCCATACCGTGAAGAGGAGGCTGCAGCTTGCTTTAAACTTCCCTACAGAGGAGAGCTCGCTGACTTTTGGGGATATGGTGCTGAAGAATGATCTTAGTGCCGTTCGAAATGATTCCCCTCTTCTTCTTAAACGGAACCTTATACATAGAAGCTCCTCAACCCCATGTCTGTCACCCACCGGGAGAGATATCCAGCAGAGAGATTGGAGTGGTCCTATTGAAATATTAGGGCAGTCAAATTGCTTTGCTAAAATGAAACAACTAGTCAAGGAAATTGTGAAGGCAATTAACAACGGGGTTGATCCAATTGCTGTTAATGGTGGACTTGGTGGTGCATACTATTTTAGGAATAGTAGAGGTGAGAGTGTTGCGATTGTGAAGCCTACCGATGAAGAACCTTTTGCACCGAACAATCCAAAGGGCTTTGTTGGAAAAGCTCTTGGACAACCTGGTTTGAAACGTTCAGTGCGAGTTGGGGAGACAGGGTTCAGAGAAGTTGCGGCTTACCTTCTCGACGATAATCACTTTGCAAATGTGCCTCCCACTGCTCTTGTGAAGATCACTCACTCAATCTTCAATGTCAATGATGGGGTGAATGGTAATAAGCCTCACAAAAAGAAGCTAGTTAGCAAGATTGCATCTTTCCAACAGTTCATCCCACATGATTTTGATGCCAGTGATCATGGCACCTCTAGTTTCCCAGTTGCGGCTGTGCATCGAATAGGGATCTTAGACGTTAGGATTTTTAACACGGACAGACATGCAGGAAACCTTTTAGTGAGAAAACTTGATGGTGTTGGGAGGTTTGGTCAGGTGGAGCTCATTCCTATTGATCATGGCCTTTGCCTGCCAGAAACTTTGGAGGACCCATACTTCGAGTGGATTCACTGGCCCCAGGCCTCAATTCCATTCTCAGAGGAAGAGCTTGAGTACATCAAAAATCTTGACCCGGTTTCGGATTGTAAGATGCTGCTTGAGGAGCTTCCCATGATTCGAGAAGCTTGTCTCAGGGTCTTGGTTCTCTGCACCATTTTCCTCAAGGAGGCTGCCGCATTTGGTCTCTGCCTTGCTGAAATTGGCGAGATGATGAGTAGAGAATTCCGTAGTGGTGAGGAGGAGCCTAGTGAACTCGAGGTTGTATGCATGGAGGCAAGGAGGACGATAGCAGAGGAGCTGTTATCCCCTAAAGCTGATTCTGTAGATGAGAATATCCAGTTTGATATAGACTGTGAGGAACTGGAGTTAGACGTTACGCCAAAGAAGATGGTACTAGATGATTATATGGCCAGAGCACCATTCCAGTCTGGAATGAGTGGCGGTTATGTTCACTTTCCACTGTCTAGACTCGAAGAAAGCATCGAGGAGGAGGAGGAGGAGGAGGAGAAGGATGAGGATGAGGAAAGTCAAGGAGAAGAAGAGCAAGAGGGAATTGTAACTGTGCCAGCTGCTGAAAGGATCCCAACAATGTCAAAGCTTTCGATGTCGTTGAAGAATACTGTTTTATGGGAGAAGAATAAAAAACACCAGAAACATACTGGAGCCAAACTTGAAAATGGCTATTTATCAAATACGTCCTCTGCGCATAGGAGTGCAAATGAGCAGCTTCCTGCAAGCATGAGCTTCGTGAAGCTGGCAGACATGAGTGAGGATGAATGGACAATGTTTCTGGAGAAGTTTCAAGAGCTGCTTTACCCAGCATTTGGAAAACGAAAGTCTGTGACCCTAGGTCAGAGGCAGAGACAGAGGCTTGGTACGTCGTGCCAGTTTTGAGATCGAGATTACCTATAGTTGCTTGACAGAAAAGGACTAAAGAAGAAATAAATAAGACTTTGTAGGCTTGTGGGGACTGAAGGAGTGTTAGGATAGGTTTGGTTTATTATGCCTTTTATGGGTTTTCTTGTTCGCAGGAGTTCTATCTAGTTGGGAGCAAATTTAGTAGCGACTGCTGTAAATATTCTTGGCTTCATCAGTAAGCGACGAGCTGAGTAGAAGTGGCTTGGCTGTATTCCTTTTTTTTTTTTTGGGTCTCTTCCCACCCCCTCCAATCCTCCTTCTTACTTTATTTCACTCTGCTTCCTTTATGGACTTGTTGGATAAATAACTTGTAGACTGAAATCCAAAAAAGAAGTTCTGTGAATGTATATGGTAGTGTGTTCAACTTTAACCCGTTTGGAAATGGGTTAATATTTGATTGTAAGCTATCTGAGGTGTGTGTGGTGTTTCGCTGTACAAGCATATGCCTTCCATAATGGAGGGAAATTTTATTAAAGATGGCACTGATATTAGGCATTGATTAGCATTTTTCAATGGCCAGTCTTTTTAGGTAAAAACTGGAAGAGCATGCCAAAGCCTTTTCATAAAAACACAATATTTTTTCATTTTCAATTTTCTATTTTTTCAACTAATAATTACCTAATCAATGGCCAAATATAAAATTCAATATAATTTTTTTAAATTTTGTTCAAATTTTAAAATAAAAATAATATTCAAACAATTATATTCAAATAATTTTTTAATTTTATAATATATTTATTCAATTATTTTTTTTATCTTTACTAAAACTCAATAAAACATTTTTGAACTCAAACAGTTAATTACGATTCACAAACGAGCAAACTCTTGCCAGGTTAGATTCAATGAAAAAAAGCTAAGCTTGGGCTATTCTGAGATCTCCTTGATAGATTGAACTTGGATTTACAATGATATTTCACGTGAAAAGGGCACTTGCGATGAGCAAAACCAAATGGGTATGTAGTAAAACGTTGGCTCCAGTTCCAGTCAAATGTTGCTAGCTACTTTTTCTCATCGATATTAAAAATGTAATCAATGAAATGGTCAGTTCCAGCGTGCAAAGTCTTGGAAGTGCTTGTAATCATTGCCACCCAGCAGAGGGATCCCCGCAATGGATTTTGGGTGCTAGAATGTGTACTGAAAAGTGGAAAAGGAATGACCTGTACGCTGGTTTCGATATCCAAATGCCTTTTTTTCATTTTCATGGTCTTGGTGGAAGGAAGGTTGTCTTAATCATCATCGTCTGGATTTCAAGCTGATATAAAAAAAAAGTATTAACACTCAATGATTACTTTTTTTTTTTTTTTTCCTCCTCTAAACAAGCCTGTAAACTTTATATTAAAATAGAAAAAATATACATTAAGAGTGGGTGTTGTTTCTCAACAAGCACTCCATAATAATAATAACGGTGCAAAGAGTGGGTAGATAAAAAGAAAAGAAAAGATTTTAGCGATTAATTTTTTAATCTTTCATCTAAGTTCTACTAAGAAGAGTCTTAAAAGACAGTAATGAAAATCACTTATGTCCTACTAAGAAGAGTTTTAAAAGATAGTAATGAAAATCACGGCAGAGAGCGATCAAGGTAGTGAATGCACTGTTGTTTGTTGTTGAATGATTACTTATCTATAAACAAAACGCATGTAATCGATCTATTACCTATTCTATATTGATGACTTTTCCGTGAAGCTAGATTTTATGGATGATGCTCTTGCGGTCCAAATTATAGTGTCCCTGCTGCTGTCTGTAACCTCCTGCTGTCTGTAACCTCACATGCTTATCATTCATCATCCTTAGCCAAGAAATGATCATCACCCACTTTAATTTTCTTCACCAAATTGACCGGATCAGAGACAATTTAGGTGTTAAGGATGCATCTGTCTTAGTAAGATCAAACGCTGGATTGGTTAGTTGTCAGTTCTGATATCTCTGTACCAAAAACTTATTCCTCATCATAAGAAAAAAGGTAAAAAGATGTAGCTGACAATGTAAAATCATCACAAAACAAAAGGGTCGGTAGCCTGTGTAGCTGCTGTAAGCCTGTAATAAGAGAAAGTCGGCTTCATTTGGATCTACTAAGGGGTATTTCAATGTTCATGCCTTTATTCAACGCGTTCTAGGTCCTCTGTTCCCAAAACACCTGGCTGTTTTCCATTTTCTATTTGTTGTCCTATTGTTTTCGCGCCGTTTGCTTTTTGTCAATTTTTATTTTGGTCATGTTTTATCACTTCAAATATCATTGTGAAAAAGGACAAAGAGTCTTGTTTATGTCATGGTTGTTCAAATTAGCTATTCAGGAAGACGGACTACAAAAATCCTTTGTCAATGCTGACATAGAAGGCAAGAAAGATATTAGCAACCAACAAAGTAACATCATATGTTCCGGTCCCACGAACAACTGGACTGAAATAATTCAGGGGTTGGCCTTTCAATCTGTTTGCAGGTTCAGTGCTAAATATCTTTTATATATAAAAGAGCGAATACTGAAATGAATAGTAAGTATAACATTTTTTTTAATTTTATCTTTTTTTATAGTAATATCCAATTTCATTCTACACAGTAATATACAGTAACTATACACAGTAATATAATAATTCGATTCTTAATACACAGTAAAATGTACAGTAAAAATAATATAATAATTCGAATGAATAGTAAGATAATAATAAAAAATTCAAAATACACAGTAAATATAATAAAAAATAATATAAATCGTCGAAATTTTCCGTTACTACACAGTAACGATGCACAGTAATATAATAATTCGATTCCTACACAGTAAAAATAATAAAAAATTTAAAATGCACAGTAAATATATTAATAAAAAATTCAAAATGCACAGTAAATATAATAAAAAATTATATAAATCGTCGAAAATTTTCCGTGATTAAACAGTAACGATGCACAGTAATATAATAATTCGATTTCTATACAGTAAAAATAATAAAAAATTCGAAATGCACAGTAAAGATAATTATTTCTTCTTCTTTCTTTCTTTTCTCTTCCCGTGCGTTTCTCTTTTCTCTCCCATGCTTCTTTCTTCTTTTCTCTCTCTCCCCGTGCTCTCCCCTTCTCTTTTCTCCTTCCCGTCGCCCCTAATTCGGCCGGCCATTGCACCCCCGTTCGGTGGAGGTGTCGTACACTACCCACCCAGTTTTCTTCCCCTCTCACCGGTGAACATCCCCACCAAATTTCACCTCCATCCGAGCCACCGTTAGCCACCTACAACCCATCTAAGCCGCACGGTTTTCAGCCGTTTCCGGCGCCATCGCATCACCTCCGCCCACCATCTCTTCACAGCTTCTTCCCCTACAAACAGGTCTGAACACATCTACAAAGATATGAAGAGATCTGTTTTTGGTTGATTTTCTTGCGTTTATTTCAGATCTGTTTGTAAAAAATTTATTCAAGTTTTTTTTTTCCTTTCGTTTGATTTCTATTTTTCAGATCCACAGAACAAATTTCTTTTCTATCTGTGTTCATATATTTTTTTTCTTTTTGATTCAAGTTTTTTCTCTTTCAGACTTTCATCTTCACTTTCTCTTTTTCAGATCTGTTTTTTTTCTTTTTCTATCTGTTTTTATTTTTCAGATCAACATGCAAGTAACCTTTGCTAAGCGGAGGAAAGCTGTACGAGTTTTGTTGCAATTTAAGGTATTCACCATAACAACAAAACCACTTTTGCACCCTCTAAACCACAAAAGGCAAAGCAAAACCATCAAAACTGCTTCATTCTATTTTTATTTCTCTATTTTCTAAGTTATCTTTATTTTATTTTCATCTTCGAGTTGATTTTTTGAAAGAGAAAAAAAGTGATTTTTTTGGGTGTTGAACATGTATTTTTGTTGTGTATTGACAGATCTATATCTATTCTTTTAGATCTATTAGTTTTCACTTTAAACATAGAAGTTAATACAACCCTCATCTGCTACCAAAAATAAAATGGAGCACACAGAATATCTACCAGAATATAGAAACACAAATATGAATATTTCTGAAATATTATTTTATTATCTCGAAGAAAAAAATTACATAAATTTGAGGCATTTCACCTCATTTTTCAAACGATCTTGCTCCTCTAAAATTTGCGTAGCATCTCTGTCTAAAGGAGTAGGCAATCTAAAAGAAGAATTAAGCAAGGATTTTAATTTCCTATTCTCTTGCTTTATTGCTTCTATCTTCATGTGAGACTCCTGAAGAAGGCGCTGAAGGATAGAAATTTTCTCATTGAGTTTGTCCAAATCATAAGGTTTGGGTTGTAATCGCTGAGAAAATGCATAAATAGCTGATGAGTAATGGGTACCGAGATTTACAAGCTCGTAGATAGTTTCAACATCTGACCTATTAGCCAGATCATTATTGTATTGTACTATAGAACCTACAGCAGAAGCATAAACAGCTGGTGAAAAAGGTGTTGAATACCTCACGTATTGGTTACGAGAAGATTGCTGGGCCATTGTAGAGTAAGAATGCAGAGAGATTGCAGAGTAAGAATGCAGACTAATTACAGAAAAATAAAGAAGTTGGAATGCGAGTGAAGATGAGCTGAATATCTCTTTTATAGAGAAAATTATGACTAAGCACCTCTATTGCTTCACAGCATTTCTCGTGAAGCGTCTCTTTACAAGAGACAAGAAGATGTAGTATCATAGCTCTGCGGCGCCTGACAGCTACAGAAAACTTGAAAAAAGATTTACGGTGCAAATGAAAGGAAAAAATATTTGCTTCAACGAAATGAAAGGAAAAAAAAACCCATTATGAAGACCTTCTCTCCTATACTCATATTCTCTCTTCTTCATTTTGGCAGCTGTCTTATTTGGAGTAATTACAGAAGAGGCAATGGGTTGTACAACAATTGATTTCATGAACCACACTGGCGAGGTAATGAAATTATTTAATACAACGACACAAGAATTTTATGATATGCATACTGTTCTTCAAAATTTACCTTTGAAAAGTTCCTGTAATATTTTGTTAATATGTTTTATATATATGTTTTATATATTGCTTTCTAGGATTTGTGTTTCAAAAACTTTTATCATAAACTTTTTTTTTGTGATTTATATATATTCATATAATTTATTAACTCAATTGATATGTTATTAGATTTGAATTCATGCGCAATTGCCTTTTACTCATTTGAGATTTTTCAAGATTCATTGTCCATGTCTCACTGTAAGAATATAGCAATAAATGATGACTATTAATTTCCAAAACTCACAACCTTTCTTTCTACCACGATTTTATAAAATTTACACCTTATAACCAGTTCTACTGATCTATTTCACAACAAATTGCATCTTTGTGTAAAAAAAAATTACAAAAATACCAGTTGCTATGAAAATATGTTTTTTTATTTCCTCCGAACCAGATTGAGAAACACAATAAATAATACAAATTAATCACATTAAATAAAAAATATGTGCCTTACACATTGGAATCCACACCTAGTATATATATATATATATATATATATATATATATATATATATATATTTATCGATTTTAATCTGTTTTTCTTGTCAATAGGTAGGGGTTTCCTTGTGGTTTGTGCTCTTTGGTATCAGTAGGCTCCTGGGTTTTGCTATATTTGGAAACTGAGAGTTAGAACTTTGTCGTTGTCTTGGCATGATAGGCCGAATCTTGCTTTAGCATCTGAAAAGTTACATGAATTACACCACTGTAATAACATAATTTATTTGCCCATAGGCATCAGCTACAGGGTCTTTACCTTTTATACACCAGTTTTTTGGCTCTCTGAGCTCTCCAAATTCTCTGGCAAAAAGCCAATGAATTAATTCCTAGCCAGTAGCCATGCAGGAGTTTTGGCCAAGAGTTATGCTAAAAAAGGTGAAAACTGTGTGTGTTTCGGAATCAAGGAGCACAATAAAACTTCAGAACTACATTTTGCTACTAGCATATGATCAAAGAAGCTTGCTTAGAGATTGGTGGCAAGGGTTGCTTTCAGTGGTAGCATTTTATGTCTGTCGCTGTGACAAACAACTTCATATTTACAACTCCAACCGTAAACACGTGCTTTGAGGATAGACTCGAGGTTTGTTCGAAGTTTCCCATCTAACAGTCCATGCAATCAAAAGAATATCCATCCTATACTTTTTAGGTGAAGAAGTGGTTGCTTAATTTGACTAGAGCTGACATGAAGGAATTAAGGAAATATAATATATATTATATTGCATTGGCAAAGGATGATAATCTTCACAGTAAACGTGGCTGCCTTATCTTTGATTTGAGATATTTTGTTTTATATTACAACTTGCCTCAGATGTGAGGGGTCGTGGGGGGGTCGTTTGGGTAATGCTTTTTAAGGTTCGTAGTGCAAAAGATAAATCGATGCCAGCAGAGGAGCATAGACAGTAGACAAAAGTGGGGGCTTAGACTTTTCTAGCTGTCTTTCTCTTCTTATATTACATCTTGAAGCAAAATGATGGTAAACCGGTCTAAACTTGTAACCATGCCTACAGAGCTTTGATATTTTTCTGAAACGTGTTTGTGACTCCATGTGTTTAAAATATTGAAAAGAACAAGATGCACAAGAATTTTGGTATACACTCATGTGACCATGCAAAGTGTGTTATTCACTTTGGAAGTACATCAAAGAAAGAATAAAACGCATGGGTGTGATGGATGAAAATGAAGCAGCCTCTTTCCATTACTCACACTTGCGCAGGCCTTTTTTATAAACTAGAAATGCATGCATTTTAACAGAGATATTCTAGTATCTCTCTCTGTCACTCTCTTATCCCAGCATGAATGAAAGGAGGCTTTTGGCAATAAAGAAATAAAATAATAATAACTGTACTTCCAAACTGTTTAGGGAAGATAGTTTTGTCTTTTTTGTGGACTTTGAACGAGGCATTGTCTTCTAATAATTGTAACCAAACCAGAAGTGATATTTGGCTTGAGAGTCTTGGAATTATGGTTGAAAAGAGTTCTGGATGTTGCAGAGATGTTTACTTGTAATATAGTTCCTATCAAGGACTTTCTTACTGACATTCATTTGTCAAGAGTTTTTCATAAAATGAAATGCAGAATAATAAAGGGCAACAAGAGCTCATTGCCACATATGAGAAATGCTTTATCCGATGTAGTACGTCAAATTATGAAATTCATGAAATTCCTTTTATATTGTAAAGTAAATCTAAACAGTATCATATCTAGCCATGTCAACCTGTAAATTTACTCTCGCGATTTTTTTTTTCTAATGGATCTAACACTTATCTTGCTAGATTAGTATCAAAGTGATCCATTAGGTAAGATTGTCATTCATTTAAACTAATGTCTGGTGGTGGACAGTCATCCTCAGACTCTGAGGGCATCTCCGGACTTGGAAGGCAATGCCCAAGGATAAGAGCCAAAAGCAAAGGCTAATACAACATGCTCGATGAAGTAAAATGCAAACTTTTCCTCAAGGCCTGAAAGATGCTGCATAACCTTTTTGGGTGGCTGGTAAAGTTTCATACATCTTAAGGTGGGCAATCTGTTGTACCTCCATTTGGGTGTTTCCAACGCTATAGAATTTGCTTGAGATCGACAACATAATCTTATATTATAAAAATTACCAATTATTGTGGAATTCATTATAGTTATAAATAAGTCAAAACAAAAGTATTTTCATATTCAAATTATAGTAATTAATGCAATGAGCTTTCACATAAGTAGTTTATTTGTACGTAAATAAATAAGTTTGCAAATAAGTTTTTCTCATAAAATATACATAGAAGCCATTGAACTTGGCCCATGAGGTTGGGCCAAATTTACTGCATGCTATTGCTTGGGCTTTGGCAGATGCTTCTACCTGTGCTAGGGTAGAGGTGTCTATCTGGAGTGGCTGGAGCCAAGAGGCCCTTTTAACTTTGTGAACCTTTTACCAAATATCCGGCAGATTATATGTTTTTACTTTCTCCACCCTCTATGCATCGGCAAAAGAAAATAGAAAATATCAAATTTATAACTCTTTTTATAATTATATATTAAATGGAGAGTAATTTTGTAATATTGAAATTATTTTCTTATATAAAATGACATGCTTGCATTGGTTGAGTGTAAAGTAGGTTGTAAAAGAGTTGTAAGACGAAAATTTGCTCACTGGTTGTACAAGAAAGATGTCAAATGCAACGATTATTAGGCAAATAAATTAGTATATCAGAAGAAAGTAGAAACACCATAGGATGAGAACATCCAATTTTGGTACCATATTCCAATACATACACAACTTTTACTCGAATAGCTATGCTTGTAGAAGTCTACCTATCTGCAACTTCTGTACAGATCTGTCCATATCCATGCATGTTAGATGTGCTTCCATGGTCTCTCAGCAAGGCCTACACATTAGCTGCATTTCAACCTCAGTATAGAAAGTCCATATCCAGGCATGTTAGATATGCCTCCACGGTCTTTCTGCAAGACCCACACATTCACCATATCTATAACAATCAACAAGATGATCAATTGTCAAACCAGCAGCTTGCATAAACGAACACACAATCACCGGCCCTACCAACCGAAATCCATGCTTTATCAGATCCTTGCTAAGGGCTTCTGCTTTTGGTGTCCTCAGTGGAATATTTCTTGGGTATTTGTACCTGTTGATCACTGGTTTGTGATTCACATAACCCCACATATAGCTACTGAACGATCCGAATTCCCTCACAATCTACATTAAGGTCAGAAATAAAGTACAGTGAGCAACCTGTTGCATGTCATATTAACCAGGCGAGTGAAACTTTCAAATGCATTGGTGTTTTAAGCTTGCCTTTAATATGCATTTGGCATTGTCTACTATACACCTTACTCTGCTCTCTGATAACATTATTGCTTTGTTGGATGCTATGTCTGTGATTTCCTTCTCCCCCATTTTGGCAACAACGTTAGGATCAAATCCAGAAAAGGCTTCTCTATGTTACAAACCCAAGTATAAGCTTCAATCATATGTTGATAAATAATGACATGGCTGTTTTATGTGTAAGATGAGTATTGAAGAAGATTATAAGTTTAAAGAGTAGAGGTGGCTCAAACAATTAAGGTTACCTGAATAGTTCCCTTCTTTTCAGGATTTCAGTCCAGTTGTAGTCCATCAGCATGCCAGACATTGCAAGCAGCTCAAACAATTGGCTGTTTCATTATTTATCACGTAGAGGTTGGCATATTTCTCTGTAACTAGATCTAGATTCAGTAAAAATTACAAAGAGCTTACCTGTCATCGTAAACTGGAACTCCCCAGCACTCGTCATGAAATGCTACATAAACTTGATCTGTATATAAGACGTTATATAAATTTCTGTGTAGAATTACTTTATTATGCTAAGAAGTGGGTGAATGAATATTATTACAGTAGGTTGAAATTAATGGGAATTTGGAAACATACTTAGAACAGCTATCCCATGACAGTTACATTGTAGCCATTGTTATCATATAATGTATAGCTATTTAATGACTTGATAAAATCTTAATTTATGTTCTGCTCTCAAACACCAAGTATAGAAGCTCGGAGGCTTCTTTCTTAAGCAAGACTATCTGTTATCTTTCCTAGTAGATTCCACATTCCAACTGCTATGGCAATTTAGAAGCAATTCAGCAGTATGATCGGAAGAGTACAAAAACAAGTGCAAAAGCATTTTAATTTATGATCAGCAATGTGAAGCTTATAGACTTCAAGGGTTGACATGAATGTCTCTATCCCATATACTCTCAAGTCACTGCAATGGAACTATGGTTCATTATTGCAGATCTCTATGCAGTTTGTTGAGTCCAAAAATAACTTCTAGCATGGTAACAAAGCCATATGAATAATGAAGCTTTTTCATAATCCTAGAAAGTAAATCAAAATTTTCATAATCTATAAATCACTTTACCAACTCTTACCACTATTCTTTGTAACCCAGTTACACCTCTTCAACTCGCCAGTACCAGTATCCTGACTTTGCTGTTTTGCATTTTTATCGACTGGAGCTTCTCTTCTTTCAGGTGGTGCAATCAGCCGAAGTGCTAAAGAAATCTTCTGATCTAGTGGAGTGGTAGAATCCGCAAGAGAAGAGTCGTTTGAGTTCTGTGACCATGACAGAGACAATGATGATAGGGATAATGATGAACCACTTCTCTGAAGCCCAATTGGGTAAATTCTCTTAAGGTTTTTGGACAGACTACTTTGTGCTGGTTTCTCTTTTTCTTTCAACACTTTGTTCTTCTCCAGAACATGTCTTCTTACATTTGCCTTAGACATGCTGGAGAAAGACATGAAAGTTCTTGTTTTTTTTTTTTTGAAAGTTCTTGTTTTTTTTTTTTTTTTGAAAGTTCTTGTTTTAACTTGGGTAGATGTAAAGGTGGGTTGAGATTTATAAAAGTAAGGGGGGTGGGGGGGGTTTTAAACAGAGAAACAATACTAAATTTGGTTGGTGAAAGGTGAGTTTCACAATTATGGATGACCATTTACTTCTTAGTTTTTAAGCAAAATCTCTAGGACTATACTGTATACATGATGGGAAAACTTAGATTTCTTGAAAATGATACTTAAAATTACATGGTACCCTCTAATATAGAAAATAACTTGAAGTCTTACAGATTTTCTTTTTCAGATATAGAAAATGAGAAATAAAAAAGAGGATGAGAAATCTATCTAACATAATGATTAAAACTATTTGACTGATGAGGTACTCTAAATAATATTCAGATTGGGACAGTTGTTACTAAGATTATATAGTCAAATCTTTTTATAGAGTTTTGAGGACCCAAAAACATAAAAATTTCCTTTTTCTCCTTTTAGGGCTCAATATCTTATGTGGGATAATCATGGACATCATGCTAAACTTTCCCAGGCTGAGTGGTCCGTAGATTATTAACCATATTCAGTCAAGAACTTGATAAAAAAGGCAATTAAAGGAGGAGAGAATAAAGCAAAAGTAAACCCCATAATTACCCACATCAACACTGTAATTTCTAATTATCACCAGTATTCTTCCTTTTTTATTTTTTTTTGGTGTGTTTTCTCACAGAGACAGAGAAGCCACAGCTAGAAAATGGGAGGGGTGCACTTTTAGATTTAGTATTAACTACAGTCTTTCAAATTACAGGAAAATAAAAAGATAACTCTTTTAGTTGCAGTGTTTGTCTCATTGCAAGTGTAATGGGTCCATCCGTCCGGTTTATTCTTGATTCCTACTTCTTGTGTCTTCAAAGGTTCGAGGCATACCCGTTGTCGGCATAGACAGAGATATGCCATCCTTCTTTCTTGCTACTTTTGAGTGTTACCATTTTGTACTAGGAAAGCTCTAAGGACACCGCTGCCTAAAAAAAAAAAAATTTTAATGATTAAGAAAAAATTGTTTAATATTATTATAAATTTTTTATATATTTTTAAAATATTTAAAAGTATTAAAAAATGATTTTAAAACAAAAACAAAAAAGCAAAAAATTTTTTTTGCCTAACGGTAGCACCGCTCTTTGTACTATAATTTCAAGGGTTATCTTATTGAGAAATACTTTAACATAAAGGAATTATACAAAAATAAATTTATAAATTGTCGTGATTTGATTTAGTACGTCAGATTGCAAAGTTAATTTGAATATAAAGTAGATCTAATGCATTTCGTGAAGTCACATCAGTTTGTAGGTTTACTTTTATGTAATCTTTTCATATCTGTAGCAGTTCTATATTTTATTTAGAGATTTTTGAAAATTATACCTTATATCCCAAAATTACACTTTTTTTTTCCTTTCTTTTGTTAATATGACCTCAAACTATTAAAGGTGTCATTTAGCCTTAACTTTAAAAATGAAGTTATAATCTATCATATTTTTCTAAGATCAAAACGATTAAAATAGTCTAAATAGAGATGCTGTCACTTAATTTCATTAATCTCAATAATCATATCTTAATAGGATACGGGATTCAGTTAAGTGAGATGCTATATAATTTATTAACATGTTTCTTTTTTTACACTACTGGATTGATCTGGACTTCACTATTTCTGATACTCTTTATAGACATGTTTAAGAAACAACACTTTGCCTAAATAGAGACTCAACCTCACTCTTCATAAAATGAGAGGACTCAACTTCTACGGACAAACCATCCAAAAGATGAACTTTTTTATTTTATTTTATTTTATTTTTACTATGCAATAAGGAAAATAAGAACAAATAATGGATTACAATTTGGACCAACTCTAATAGACTTTGTCGACGTGAGAACGCAACAAGCTTTTTTTTTCCTCTGCCACAAAAGTCATATTTGAAAGATCTAGTGGTGGCGATTCCGATAATTTGACGCGTGTGGCGAGAAAAGTGTAAGAAAAACACTGCTTTGGTTTTGAGTTTTGCACACACTTTCATTGCTATATATATATATATATATATAAGAGTTATGCTTGCTAGTGGGTTTGAGTTGGCAGAGGAATATCAATAGAATCTTCCTTAATATGCTCCCGTAAGAAAGAGTTACCTTTAGTGAGGCCGATCTTATTTCTTAGATGATCTGTATGTTGACGTGAAAGTGGTTTTGTAAGGAGGTCCGCAAGCTGATTATTTGTATGAACATGACGAACATTGAGTGCACCTTTGTGAATCAAGTCTCTAACAAAATGAAGATAAATTTGAATGTGCTTCATTCATGAATATTGAACATGATTGAAACTAAGATGATTTGCACCAAGATTGTCACACAAAAGTGGCAGTTGTGGTAGGGAGAACTTAATTTCATGAAATACGGATAAGATCCACATTGACTTTGCAGCAGTAGTCGCAAGAGCCCTATATTCAGCTTCTGTTGATGACCCTGCAATGACATGCTGCTTTTTGGAACTCCACGAGATAGGATTATTGCCAAGCATAATGAGATATGCAGATGTAGAGCTTCAATCATTCAAGTTTCCCACCCAATCTGCATTAGAAAAGCATGTGAGAATTGGACCGATGGCCTTTTTGATTGTGATATCATGAAAAATGGTATTCTTCAAGTAATGCAGCAATCTTTTGGTGGTAGTCCAGTGAATTGTAGTTGGGCAGTGCATGAATTGTGAGAGTTTCTTAATAGCAAAATTGATGTCAGGTCGAGTTAAAGAGAGGTATTGTAGAGCACCAATTACTCGACGATATTCCGTGGAATCCACAGAAGGGGAACCATCAGCCAATTTTAAGGAAACAGATGTAGACAGTGGTGTTATTACATCCTTGGCACCATCCATGCTAGTTCGAGCCAAGAGGTCTCCGATATATTTGTGCTGAGTGAGAAACAATCCATGATTTGTAGGAATAACCTCAATGCCAAGAAAGAAATGCAGGAGCTCCAAATCTTTGAGAGAAAATTTATTCCCAAACTATTGAATGATACTTGCCACAAAGTTCGAATCATTACCAATGAAAATCAAATCATCGACATAGACAAAAAAATAGACAAGTATGGAACCAGTATGATACACAAACAAGGAGGAATCAAATTTAGTATTTACAAAACCAAATTTCAGTAGTGCTTGTTTGAGAGCTGAGTACCAAGCACGAGGTGCTTGTTTGAGACCATATATAGCTTTTTGAAGATAACATACATGATCTGGTTTTGCTTGATCCTGAAAGCTTGGTGGTTGAGTCATGTAAACCTTTTCCATAAGATGACCATGGAGAAAAGCATTGTTTACGTCTAGTTGTCTTAGTGGCCAACCCTACATCATAACAATAGATAAAATAGTGCGAATTGTGACCAGTTTAACTACAGGACTGAAAGTCTCTTTGTAGTCAAGTCCGGGCCTTTGATTAAAGCCTTTCGCCACAAGTCTCGCTTTAAACCTGTCAATGGAGCCATTAGTAAGTCTCTTTACCCGAAAGGCCTATTTACATCCAATAATGTTGCACCCCTTTGGAGGTAAGACCAGTTGGCAAGTATCATGATGCATAAGAGCAGTTAGCTTAGAAGACATAACATCATGCCATCGAGGATTAGGGAGGGCTTGACTTACACTGGTAGGGTTCTAAGGAGGGGGGTATTGGTGACCAAAAATAATTTTTTTGGTTTGTAAATGTAGTTCATGGACGCAGGTGTGTGTATGCGATGCAATTCGAGGAGGGGACTTAGATTCATGACTTGCAGAGAGATGGGATGGATGACTTTTGGACCGAATTAGAGAAGGGGAAGACACACTTACTTGAGGAATGATCGGGGTCGGAGAGGACTCCACCAGAGGCAACACAGGTGTGGCCATACCCAGAGTTGGAGCTTCAGGCGCTGGTAGTGGTGCAAAAGAGGTTGTCAAGAGAGAGATCACCATAGCAGGTTCGTTGTCAATGAAAGGTAGAAAAGAGGTAAGGATTTGTGAAAGTTTAGGTTTCGGTTGAGCTAGAGGGAAAATTTTTTCATCAAATAAGACATGTCTTGAATGGTAAAGATGATGAGTATTGGGCTCAAGATAAAGATAGGCATTTTGAGAAAGGGAATAGCCCACAAAGATGCACGGCTTGGATTTGGGTTCAAGCTTGTGATGGTTGTAGGGCCTAGTTAATGGATAACAAAGACAACCAAATTGCTTAGGTTTCATATAATTGATGGTCTGATTGAAAAGCATCTCAAATGGAGTTTTATTGTTCAATGTTGAAGTGGGCATCCTATTGATGAGATATGCAGCAGTTTGAAAAGCATAAGGTCAGTATAAAAGAGGCATATGTGCATTGGTGAGGAGGGTGAGGCCTGTTTCAACAAGATGATGATGTCGTTCTTCAGACATGCCATTTTGTTGTGGAGGTGGTGGCAGTAGTGTAGTGACTAATGCCATGAACATATAAGTAAGATTTGAGAGCAATCTATTTACCTCCATTGTTAGAGTATAGGCTCTTGATTGAAGTGTTAAATCTATTTTCCATAAGATGCCAACATTGGGGAAAAATAGTTTGAACACTTGATTTATGAGACATAGGATAGAGCCATATGTATTTAGTATAATGGTCAATAAAAATAAGATAATATTTTGAACCATCAATATCAATATCGTGAGAGGGACCCAAAATTTTTGTATAAATCAATTCCAGTGGTGCCGTGCTATTTAAACCATGAGAGTGAAAAGGTAGTCGATGAGCTTTATTTTGAGAACATGAAGTACATAAGGAGGAATTTCCACTTTTATTAATGGGTAATGAAAAAGCATGAATAAGATGCTGACAAATTTTGGAAGAAGGATGTCCAAGTCATTTGTGCCATCTATTAGCTGTGGTATGTTCATGAACATAAGCAACAACAGGTTTGGAGACCATAGCTAGTGTCTCCAGCAAAGGGTACACACCATCCTCACATGTGCCTTTGAGTAGTGTCGCCCCTGTGATTTGATCATTCACAAAAAAATGAGAAGGATGAAATTCTAAGTAAACATTATTTTGTTTGGTAAAATGATGAATAGAAATCAAAATTTTTTTAATTGTTGGAACGTATAGAGTATCACGTAGGTAGAAAACATGATTGGGCGAGATAAAAGATAAGGATCCATCATCACCAATTACCACTTCATCAGTACCAGCATATTCAAAATGAATGGAAAGGTTTGAGAGATCAGTGATCATATTGTGGAGGTAGCATAATCAACAAGCCACTTTTGGTCTTTGCATTTTGAAGAATCAGCACAGTATGCAGTTAGATCATTTGAAGCATGTTTTGGACATTTCTTGGTTGTATGGCCAAGTTGATCACACAATTGACATTTTGGCTTAAATTTGCAAAAACTAGAATATGAGGACCCGTGTTTAGCATTGTGGTGGCCTCTGGTTGAAGACAAATGACGATGGTTGGCCATTCCATCATTTCTTGATGCACCTTCCTTCGGATGGCTATAGTTGGCTGTGACAATCAAATGTTGCACAGAGTTATTATTGACGCCGAAGGTAACTTTCATGACCAACCAGAGGATCATGAAGTTCTTCAAACCTCAGAGAGGTATCTCAAGCACGGATGGGAGCAGCAATGCCCCAAAACTTAGGACCCATTAAGAATATAGAGGGTCAAGTCATCATCAGAAACGGGATGATCAATTATTGCCAATTCATCTGCAATTATTTTGACAGCTTGAAGAAATTCTGTGACGGAGCAACTGCCATGGTTGCTTAATGTAAGATCTTCCTTTAGCTGCATCGCATGTGTTTGAGATTTGCCTGCATAGAGACGTGTGAGGGTGGTCCATGCCTCATGGGACATTTTGCAAGAAGTAAGCAAAGGGGTAATGGCGATGGAAGTGGAAAGCAAGAATGGTATGAAGGATTAATTTATCTTGGCAAATCCAATGGGAATTTGTTGCTTTGGAGGTGGTGTAGTTTGTTTCATCAATGGTAGGACATTGAAGAGCACTGGTGACAAAATTGATGAGATCATAACCAATGAGCAATGCTTCAAATTGGGCTCTCCATTGAGGAAGATTGTGGGAGTGAACTTTTCATTGATAGTAATGACAATGTTAATGGTGATAATTAGATTATCAGAAGATGATGGAATAGAGGACCAAAGAGGAGAAGTCATTGCCAATGATGAAAAAATCTCGTTGGAGGGTGGCTCTCCTGATACCATGTAAGAAAAACACTGCTTTGGTTTTGAAATTTGCACACACTTTCATTGCTATACATACTGAGATTATATACAAAAAAACTGAGTAAGCTAAGAAAGGAAAGTTATAACATATAATCCTATGAAATTTACAAAACCGTTTCTCGATTCAAACTTGCACAAAATCTGCCCAAACTTACGCTTGTCGTTGGGTTTGAGTTGGCAGAGGAATATCAGTAAAATGTTCTTTAATAAAGAATTGCTGGAAGCGATGGCGCGTGGTATTTTTGCCATACTTGACATACTATTACCGTGTTGATATAGAGGCATGGCACATCGTCGATATAAAAATAACTATAATTAATTAATTTTATATCACATGATAAACGTGTACTTGTATTTTACGCATTTCTTTTTAAATAACGAAAATTTTTATAAATAATTTAAATAATAATATGCATATAATTTTTTTACAATTCTTATAATTATATTTTAAAATAAGATATTTTTCTAAAATAATGTTAAATTTTAAAATCATTTTATAAAAATACCGTTTGCTGGACGTATGAGTATTATTTTTTAATTTTATTTATTTATTTATTTTTCCTACCCAATAAAGCTCGCGGGTAATTTGCCATTTACGTGGCTTAAGTCCATACGCTGACGGCTGACGACTCACTGCCAATAGTACACCTACGACAATAATCTATGTTCTCCCACTAATCAACCTTTTAAGATCTTGTTAACTAAAATTAAAAATCTCATCTCATCTTATCTCAACTCATTATTATAATTTTTTTAAATCTCTATATAAAATATAATAAATAATTTAATTTTTTTAAATTTTAATATAAAATTAATATTAAAAAATTATATTATAATAATATTTTATTCATTATTATTTAAAATATCTCATCTCATATCATTTCACCTCTAACCAAACAGGCCTAAGACTTAAGATTGATGCGAAATCAACGGCTCTCTAAAACCCTAATCTCTCTCTCTCTCTCTCTCTCTCTCTCTCTCTCTCTGTGCAAGATTGCATCCCTCTCTACCTCTCAATTTTCCGAGATTTTCTCGAGGAACAAGATCCCGACTCCTTCCCATCTTCCCTCTTCATCACCAAATCCCTCGATATCCTGTTAGGACCCTGTTGTAAATGACTGTTGTAAATGCTACTGTGAATTGGAATGATGCTGTTGTGACAATGGAATGTAAACAGGAAGTGAAATGGATTACAAATGAATGTTGTACGAAGAAGAAATGGGAATGCACGGGAAGTCTTTGGTAGAAAGCTCAAAAGAGCCACTCATTCAGAGCTACGGGTTCTTCGAGGGACCCGACCTCCATTACAGAAAAGAGCAATAATCAAATATTCCCCAAAATTGAATCTCCCTCCCCACAGTCCCTTCTCATATGCTCATGCAGAATAACAAACCATACAAATAAAAGGCTGACACGTATACATCTAGTAACTAACTATTATAAGGAGACAAAATACAATAATAAGCTAAAATTTTCTCAGGATGCCAAATGGCGCGTAAAGCATCAACTATTGAAGCTGTGCGTTTAATCTCATTTCTCCAAATGGTGCGCTACATCAGGTTCCTAACAATCTCCTCCCCTTAAAGAACCTTGTCCTCAAGGTGTGTGTAAAGGGCTAGAAGCTTCCCAACTACTTTCTTTTACCGAAAGACCAACCCATTTCATTAATTTAGTTTACCATAATAACATCTGCATCTCTGAATATGTCCACCTTAGTGTGCGTAAAGCATCGACTATTGAAGCTGTGCGTTTAATCTCATTTCTCCAAATGGTGCGCTACATCAGGTTCCTAACAATCTCCTCCCCTTAAAGAACCTTGTCCTCAAGGTGTGTGTAAAGGGCTAGAAGCTTCCCAACTACTTTCTTTTACTGAAAGACCAACCCATTTCATCAATTTAGTTTACCATAATAACATCTGCATCTCTGAATATGTCCACCTTAGTGATGGTGGACCCAAGATGGCAAGGTGCTCCCACAAGTTTTAGCTCATCAGGGAGTGCCTTCATGGAATTTTTTATGCAGTTCTAGAATGTCACCAAAAGCTAAAAAGCCTTGAGATACATACAACAGAAGCTAAGAACCGCAATGCATGTGCTAGCTCACCCTGAGTAGCAACCAACGCTTGGTCAGCCTTGTGTTCCATGGCATGTAACAAGCTCAACCCCCAAGTCACATTATGTGGGAGTTGCTTTGTGGTAAAATCATCAAGT
This sequence comes from Carya cathayensis, assembly GCA_011037825.1. Taxonomy (NCBI): domain Eukaryota; kingdom Viridiplantae; phylum Streptophyta; class Magnoliopsida; order Fagales; family Juglandaceae; genus Carya; species Carya cathayensis. The sequence continues at coordinate 99,420 of QGSO01000960.1, read as the reverse complement.
ATACCCAATAGCCATTTCTTTTTCAAAAGTGACATGGAGTGGTTGAGAAGCCCCCTGAATCTCGGCTCAATCATAGCTTTTCCATTTGGTCTCAAACTTGAACAATAAAATACAAAGAAATCATTAACTTCCAATAGTTTCTCCATGCCATTCCAGTTACAAGGCCTGCAGGAAGGCCCTTGCTCAAAAGCCCATCGCAATATATTAAAAAATTCCATTGAGCATGATATTGTTCCTAGCTGGTTCCAGATAACAGAATCTGTGGTATTAATCTCTACAGCTTGAAGGTAACAACGTAAGGCATCCTCATAATGTGCAGAACCTTGTTGAAGAAAAATAGTGGCAAGGTTCCTCAGTGCCAAATATCTGAGCTGCAACAGATGACCATTACTGACACTTTTAACCACTTGTGCATTTGCTAACATCAAACAAGAAGAATCAAATTGGAAAATCATTGAATGAGCAAATGATAGTCTTTGAGGGAGTTGCCTTTTATTAACGGTCCATGTACTTTTCAGAAAAATTATTTGCACCCCCAACCTACTAATTCTACAAGCCTGCACTTCTACCATGCTTGCTGTGAACCAGAGTACTATCAGTATCTCCACCATATTTTCACTATCCATTAGAATCTTCAAGGTTACTTTATCACGCACAAGATGATGGCAACATGTTACTATAGCAAGACCTCTTAGGTTTTGATTACCATTTCAGGAATTAACATCATCTGGACTATAATGTTCAGCAAGACAACCTCTTAGACTCAAATCAGTGGTTGTAACAGCCCGCTAATTCTTATCTCTATACCATTTTTCTTCCTTTTCTTTTCACGCATAGTAGACGGCAAGACAATCCGTTTTGGATTTTTTCCCGATAGCAATCACATCTCTCTCGTCTTTACCCTCATTTGGAATCACGCGTATAGATTATCTTTTCCGTAAATCACGTAATTTGTTCTTCACCGACAACTGTAAAATCATGAACAGTTTTATCCTAAGCGTTGTACCTCGATGGCGTTTTTCCGGATCTTATCCACCGAATTTCAAAGTATTAGATAAGCTTGTTTTTAAAATAGCACAATTATAATAATTTAATGAGCTCTGAAAATATTATAATTGTGGATATTTATTTAGATTAAATATTTTATTTGTTTTAAGATATTAAGAGGTTTAATTTTACGTTGAAAATTCTTATTTAAATTTAAGTGTTTTATGCACTTTGATTAATTAATGATACTTTATCATTTTATATAATGATGAAGAAAATATTATTTTATAAACCTTAGTTTATAAAATAATATTCTATCTTAATTCTTCTCAGTGTAGTAATTAAGTGTTTTATTAATTTAAATGATTTTATCATCTTCGATTAATTAACGGTACTTTATCATTTTTATATAATGATGAGGAAATATTATTTTATAAATTTTAGTTTATAAAATAATATTCTACCTTAATTCATCGTAGTGTTTTATTTAAAGTGTTTTATTTAAAATAAAACATTTACGCGTTTTTAATCAGTGTTTTAACTCACCGTTGGTTTATTTGAGGATCCCGAAATGTAGAATTGAAGCGATATACTCTGGCCCTACCTTTTTTCTCTTCACTTTTTCTTTTTTTCTTTTTCTCTCCCTCTCTCTCTCTTGGCCGACGGAATGGAGGAACTCCACCATTGCCGTTCGGTTTGAAGCTCCAGCCGGCGCCACCTCCGGCCGCCGGACCCCACCTCCCACTCCGGCCTCATCCTCTCCCTCCGGCGAGCACAACCACGCCGGTGGTGTACTAAACCGACCTCTCATTCTCTCTCTTTCTCCCTTCAAAGATATGGGTCTCTAGGGGTTTTTCACATTTTTGGACCACCATACACGGCCAAATCAACCACCAAGCACCACCATTGGACTCACCTCATCAAGGGCTTCCTCCCCATGTCTTTCTTTTTCCCAAACTCTCACTTTTTTCATATGGGTTTCTCAAAATTACATGTTCGGTTTCACCACCGTGCGCCGCCGTACACGGCCACCCTGGTGTTTCACCACCACCATCTTGTTCCTCTCATCCTCATGAACCTCTCCAAGAAATTTCATGGCCAACGGAGCTTCGTAGAGCTCACACTCTCCTACACTCTCCAAGGCCAAAAATGGGTTCAAACGGCCGATCCGCCGCCGTTAGCCACCGTCCGACCACCACCTCGCTACCACAGCTTCACCACATGTTCATCTACCTATCCCTAGCTTGCCATGAAGTTCTATGAAATTTCGCTATCTCGCGTTTCCGCTCACCGTTCGGATTTACTGTTCACGGCGTGATGCCGCCGTGTTCCGCCACCTTTGACCATCACAAGGCGACCATGAACCTTCCAAGGCCACGCTTAGCTTTTCTCGGTTCCAAACTACCACTTTATGTGGTGGACAGCCACCGTACGCGGTGTTACCGCCACGTACGTTCCTCCGACGCATGTTCGTGACGAACAACGAGCGACGCACGGGTTATCCCGTCGATGGTATAACCCTCTATCTCTAGTTATTTTACGTTTAAAATAGTTAGTTGGTTGGTTTGTGAATTGTGTAGTTGTATTTGTGGAGTTCGTTGCGTAGTTGTGAAGCGAAGTGTGGTTGTGAAGTGTTGAGTTTGATTGTGTATTTTGTGGACTGTGCTATGAAGTATAGGCGTGAGATGGATGCCGTAGATGTGATACGGCGGGTTGTGTGAAGAGAATACGCGTGTAGCGTATTCTGTGTAATGCAGCGACGCGCCGCGCGACGTGCGCTGTAGTGATGTGTGTCGTAGAAGGAAGGGAGTACGCATGTAGTGTACTCCGTGTTGTATGGCGATGCATCGTGTGATGTGCATCGTGTTGATGAGTGTTGTAGCGAAGGAAGTACGCGTAGCGCGTACTCCGTGTCGCGTAGCGATGCACCGTGAGACGTGTATCGCAGTGATGGGTTTTGTAGTGTGAATGGAAGAGAGTTCACGTGAGTGTACTCTGTACTAGGTCGTGATACACCGGATGGCGTGTCACGAAGGGTTGGATGGCGTAGCAGAGAAGTGTGGAGCGTATGGTGTAGTGTTGGGAAACTGTATGACAGTGTCCCGAAGCAGTGATGATATGGATTATAGTCCGGGGTGACTGGTGTCATCTTGTGGTTGACTATGGCTAAGAGTATATGGATTGAGAAATGAGTTGTTTGTTTGGTTGTTATTGATAATTTTAATGAACTTGTTTTAGTGCAAAGGCTTTCTGAAGTCAAATTATCTCTTCTGGGTATAGTGAAACCTCAAGTTGCCGTGGTGTTGCAAGTGCTCATAATATGACAATTGAGTTCAGAAGTGAAAATCTTAAGGACTTGAGTGTTCCTCTTCCAGCTGTTGTGCAGTTCCTCGTGTTTCGCGCTCTATTCTCATAGAACGCGACGATCGAGGTAAGTTAGCCTCTAACTTACTATCAGTTTATTGTGTATGTGTGATGGGTAAGGGAACTACAATTTATGTATGTATGTTATCGTATATGCCATGTCATACTATGTCATTACATGTTTATCTGTTACGCATGGTTAAATCTCTAATGAATAATTATCTGTTACACAGTAATTTGTGACACATATAATGCGTGGGGCCACAACAACTGTGGAGTACGTATTATATTTTATGTTACTTATAATGCGTGGGGCCACAACAACTGTGGAGTACGTATTATATTTTATGTTACGTATAATGCGTGGGGCCACAACAACTGTGGAGTACGTATTATATTTTATGTTACTTATAATGCGTGGGGCCACAACAACTGTGGAGTACGTATTATATTTTATGTTACTTATAATGCGTGGGGCCACAACAACTGTGGAGTACGTATTATATTTTATGTTACGTATAATCGTGGGGCCACAACAACTGTGGAGTACGTATTATATTTTATGTTACTTATAATGCGTGGGGCCACAACAACTGTGGAGTACGTATTATATTTTATGTTACTTATAATGCGTGGGGCCACAACAACTGTGGAGTACGTATTATATTTTATGTTACTTATAATGCGTGGGGCCACAACAACTGTGGAGTACGTATTATATTTTATGTTACTTATAATGCGTGGGGCCACAACAACTGTGGAGTACGTATTATATTTTATGTTACTTATAATGCGTGGGGCCACAACAACTGTGGAGTACGTATTATATTTTATGTTACATGAAGTATGGGGCCACAACAACTGTGGAGCATACACTACGTGAGACACAGCAATTGTGACACGTAGAATACGTGGGGCCACAACAACTGTGGAGTACGTATTATGTTTTATGTTACTTGAATACGTGGGGCCACAACAACTGTGGAGTACGTATTAAGCACGTTATTAATCAAGACAATTGAATAATATTCCAAGTTTATGTTAAGTCCAGTTTCAGATCAAATACATGATAAGTCAAGTTTTAGATCAAGTCCATGTTATGTTATGCTCACGTACATGTTATGTTCATGTCATGTTATGTTCAAGTTTATGTTATTTTCAAGTTCTTATTTATGTTATGCATGTTTACGTTCATGCTATATTTCAAGTCCATGTTATGTTTCACGTTCATGTTATGTTGTTTGTTCATGTTATGTTTTAAGCTTAAGTTCATGCCATGTTAAGTCAAGTTCAATTCACGTTTAGGTTCTGGTTAAGTCATGCTATATGTCAAGTTATGCTATGCTTATGTACGACTATACTTATGCATTTATTTTTTACTGCCATGCATGCATCTTTAACCTGTGTGTGAGTTTTATGTTAACTTACTGAGATTTGTAATCAAATCTCACTGTGGTAGTCCCAACTACCATTCCCCCCGAATGGTAGATCTTGTTACAGGACCCGAAAGAGAATTGGAAATCTGACCAACTGAATACGGTCAACTAGGCCACGGTGCGATGTTGATGATGGTATAGTATTTAACTCAGGTTAATACTTGTACTTTTGGAGTTGTATCTCAAGTATTCTTTTGATCACAACCATTTTGGACTAGTGTGGTGATCACGGCTTTTTAGTATGCCTTTATGTATGAAATATGTTTCAAGTATTTGGGATATTTTTAGTTTGGTGCATAGTATTGCTAAAGAAAAAAATTATCCGTTGCGAATATTGCATAATGCTAGATGCATGTTAGGAACATTGCATCTTATATGTCATGAACGGGGGCAGGTAACCTTGTGTTGCATGTCTCGACGCTTCAAATATCCGTTCAATCCCAAGCGGAATTTGGGGGCGTCACAGTGGTAGGCAGGTAAGATCTCAAATAAAGGAACATTGAAACTATTGTAGCTGAAATAAAGGCACCCTGAGGTGAATTTAGACTTGATTCAATGTCCTCTTCAGCACCTTTGTCTAATTTACCATTAACTGACGCAAATATCTTATCCAAGATTATCAAGAGGTCTTCAACTGAAAATTCTCGCCCAATTAAGACCCCTAACCAGCGAAGCGCCCCCCATTAGAACTCATTCCAAGTTCATTGATAGCACCTTGGCCATTACAATTTATTCCCACAGGAGTTCTTTCCCTTCCTCTATCAAAAGGCCTAAAAACCACCTTAAGGGGCAAAACATCAAACGTATGAGGAGTAAGGTTTTTATCTAATAAAACTTGCAACCCCATAGAACTTTCCCATTTCTCTCCACCAAATATTACAACAGAAGTGTAAAGGGATTCACCTGCTATTACTGAATCCTGAGGTGTTTGATTCCCATCCATATCAAAGAACGCATAGCTTTCCAAATCCTGAAATGAGACAATTGCTTGCCATGCCATGTCCGTAAAATTTTGTTGGGTTGTCCTTCCATTTGAAGCTTCATAGCGAACAATAAGCGGTCGAGAAGCCCGAAAAGATCTAAAACCTGTTTGGAAAGGCACCAATTTTGTGTAGTTGTAGCGACTTCAAGGCCCTGACCGATTTGGAATGGAATGATAGAACGTCATTTCCACAAGATTTCTTTCTCTCCCTCTATCAAAGGGTTCAAAAATCACAATCAAATTCTCGGCATTCTCAAGATTAATGCCCAAAGTGGGTTCTACTTGCTGAAATGCCTGTTGACAGGTACCGAGAAGGTCATCAGTGTTAACCTCCCACTTCAGAATTTTGCCATCTTTGATTTTTCTCTGCAGAGATTTTCTCTCCTTGTTGGGCTCCTTTAGGGGACCATTACAAAGGAATTCTCCAAGAGAAAATTCTGTAACCCTTCTTTCAAACACGGTACCATTATTTCCAGAGAGAATTATTTTTTTCTCCATCTCTGCTACCTTTAATAATTCTTCCTCCGCAGCTTTTAATACTTCTTCGTCCGCAGCTTGGTCATGAGACTTCACCAAGGATTTCTCTCCTAGGTTGACAGCGGCATAATCTTCTATTGATATCAAAGTCTTTGTCTTTCAATGTAATACCTATATTTATATCCAGTTGATCCTCCTTAACAGAGAGAGTAGGAGAAAGCTCTAAATCGGTCTTGAGCAGAGAGCGAGAGGAAACTTCCAACGTGGAACCTCTAGAATCGCTTGAATTGTACATCGGCTCTTCATCCTTCACTCCGTTTTCTTCATCCAGTGCAGATTTTTGAACGTCTTCTACTAAATCGGTAGATGCTTCCCTTTCTTCTAATTTTTTTGAGCTGAATTCTTCACTAATCATGGGATTTTCTTGATCTCTTCTACAAAAGTCTACTAATTTTTGTTTCATCAACTTTTTGATCATACTATTCCGATCAGGAATATTGTGCTGCTTTGTCAACCAGTGAAGCAGCATATCTCCCAACTCGTTCAAGTCGTTTTTAATCTCCTGAACATCAGTCTTGACATCACTGAGCTCTTGTCGAGTCTTGCCCACTTGAACTTGTAGAGCATCATTTTGGTGTTGCTGTTGGTGTTTAGAATGAGTGCTTTCAGCCATGGTAGTGTATAGAGTATGGGTCTGTGTGGGTTAGAAGGATGTCTCGGTAGGATCGACTGTCTCTTGATACCAATTGTTAGGACCCTGTTGTAAATGACCGTTGTAAATGCTACTGTGAATTGGAATGATGCTGTTGTGACAATGGAATGTAAACAAGAAGTGAAATGGATTACAAATAAATGTTGTATAAAGAAGGGATGGGAATGCACGGGAAGTGTTTGATAGAAAGCTCAAAAGAGCCGCTCATTCAGAGCTACGGGTTCTTCGAGGGACCCAACCTCCATTCTAGAAAAGAGCAATAACCAAATATTCTCCAAAATTGAATCTCCCTCCTCACATTCCCTTCTCATATGCTCATGCAAAATAAACCATACAAATAAAAGGCTGACACGTATACATCTAGTAACTAACTATTACAAGGAGACAAAATACAATAATAAGCTAGAATTCTCTCAGGATGCCAAACGGTGCGTATGGCACCGACTATTGAAGCTGTGCGTTTAATCTCATTTCTCTAAACGGTGCGCTGCATCAGGTTCCTAACGTATCCGCCACAAAGCTTGACGACGAGCCCATCACTTATACCACTGTCCCAAACCCTAGAGACACAGTGGGAGAAAATGAAATTCTCTCCTGTTCGAGGAGCTTTGGCTTGAAAAAATTTTGCTTGTTCTTTCGGTTTCCCGAAATTGAAAACTTTTATCACCTAATGTTTAATTTGTATTGGCTCGGGTGAGCTAGCAGATAAAGTTATTGGATTTTTCTGTTTCTTATAGCTGACATCTGTGTTTGATTGTAAAACATAAGTTACGTTGAGAATGGTATGGATTTTGCCATTTAAAGACTTCTTATGATTTCTGGTAGGCTCTAGTTCTGCACCTTTTCTCTGTGAGTTGCTCCTCAATAGTTTTAGGCGCTGTTATTCAATTACTGTAGGCTCTGGTTCTACTCCTTCACTTTGTGAGTTGCTCTTCACTAGTTTCAGGGGCTGGTATTCAACTATTGTGGTTTGGTATATGTTAGTATTTGCTGTTGCGAGATTTGAGATAGTTCAAGATGCCCTCTTTGTTCTTGCCAAGATGAAAGATCTGAACATGCATGGACCAATACAAACATATAAAAGTCTGTTGCACAACTTGAGGGCACTGAAACCATGTGGGATATTCATGATGAAATCAAATTTGGTGGAACTACTCAGAATGAGTTACTGCTTTCTCTTGAGAATTGAAAGTCAATTTGGAAAAAGTTGCCTATACTATAGTTAAAGCACATTGTGCAAAGGGTGGTGTGAGCGGAGAAGTAATATTCTTTCGTCAAATGATGGAGAAGGGGTTTAAAACCTCAAATCAGAGATTACAGTGATGTGATAATAAGATTGTTAATAAATGAAGCAAAATATTTTGTTGTATGAAGTCATCCGATGGCGACTTCATACAGAAATTTGTAAGGTGATGCTTAATGCTTTCCATCAATCAGGAAGGTGACCTAGATTCTGTTTTTGAATTACTTGGTAGGATAATCAAATATAAATTGCTTCCTGATTAACCCGTGGGAAATGATGATTTTCATGCATCTCAACGTCAAAAGGAGCTTTCTTGGCCGATGGGGAAGTCAGTATGTGAGTTATAACACTTGAATTTGTATCATAATCCTTTTTTAAATGCACTATTAAATTTGAAATGGTTATTCGTTATTTAAGATGCTTATATATATATATATATATATATCTTTGTTTTGATCAGAAAATTAGACAATCAAAATTGTAACCAGTAGCCCGAAAAGGATGATCCAATTCTGTTAATTGATATAAAAAATTCTTTGTTTTTCCTGAAGTATTTATAAGGACATTTGATTGTTCTTTGTAATAAGTGAAAGCTATATATACTGAGTATCATCTTTAGGGCATTTTTGGTTGGGTGAGGAGGTTAAAATTTCTTTCTGTCACCTAACTTCGCTTGATATGTGCAGTTATGATATTTATAAGAAATTAATGTTACCCTGCCAAAGTAACTCGTTGTATAAATCGTCCACAAAACTGGCAAACAAAATGTGACCCAAGCCAAAATATCACAAGTACAGCATTGTCCAGGACCACCACAGGGAAAATTATAACCATAAATCTTTTTAACCCTTTTACAGCTAATGAATACTTTGATGATTTAACTTGTGGATACGACTGTCATTACTACAATCAACCAGGATAGCACCAAAGGCAGAATGGTAGAGAGGTATTTTACATTAACTTCATTACATACCAGATTTGTAGGGCTATCTACTGTTGCAATCCCTATCATACATGTTTCGAAGGCAATCGCATTTTTTTTTTTATTGGCAGTCTGAGAACAAAATCCCGACTAATCTTAGGGGTCCACAGGCCTTCGACAATAAATTTTCTGCAAGTGCATCTCGGGTAATTCAATGGGAAGTTCTCCTAGTCCGATGGCCTCTAGAAACTGTCAGCACTCAAGAGGATTCAAACCTTAGACCTAGAGGTAGTATACAATTAGGACCAAGGCTTTTAGCAATTTGCAAATGGAAAAACTTGCAACAGTGCATGTTAACAGAATTTATTGATCACTAATTTCATCTCTGATTCTTACAAGAGTGAGCCTTGTATACAATTTTTTTTTTTTTTTTTTGACAAATGATTCTACATGCAGCTGTAATTGTTGGGCACTGGCCTCTGTCCATTCTCACTGGGATCTCTTTTCTCTGAGAGTTTGAAAGGAAGAACATCGCAGCTGGAATATATCACTTGCCTCATGGCATTCCTTCTGAAGCCAGACTTGATACAGTTAGACATATATGTTTTCCTTTGTAGCTCATAAGTTGCTTATTAATCAATTTCTTCTTTTTAGGAAGCATCTATTGGAGTTTCTAGTTTCTGTCCCCAGGGTTCCATTGTTGTGTCCTCAATGACTTTCTTTCTTTGGATCTATGGATTTTAGGCTGAAGCCTTTGTTTGTTTCTTTTCAGTTATTTATTTTATGTTTGCAGGTCTGGCACCACCTTTCGATGGACTAACTTAAACCTAGGAATGTTGAAGCTTCGATATTCAATATATGTAAGTTATAGATGCACAATGTATTCAATTCTTTTTTTCAAGACAAACGAAAGATTTCATCGTTTTGCCAGAAAAAAGTTTGGAACAAATTTATCTCTTCAGGTAAATGACAAGCAGCCAGCATGTCATGATGCCTTTCTTAGCTGGGTTTCCGTGCCTTATCTGTGAGGGTGTTTGTTGAATGAGTCTTTAGTACGTGCTCCTCTTAATTTTGAGCTGCTCTTAAGAGTTGATGCTATTTGAAAGACTGGATATTGTTAAAGTGGCCAGGTTACATTTGAATACTTGTTGAAGTATCCAGTACTCGGGAATTCCTGCCAAGTGTTTGTTTGTTTTTTTTTTATGATGGGAGAACCACCCCACGACAGATTCCTTAGGACTCCCCATGGCAAGTGTTTGATTCCTACGAAGTGTTTGTTAAAGTCCTCAACTTTAAGAAAAGAAAACCCCCGAGTCTGTCCTCAACTTTAGCATTTCAAACTTCAGGAAAAGACATAACCCCAATGAGTCTGACGAAAGGTCCTAACTCCTAAGTCCTCAACTACCAAATGCAAACTCTTCTTCCCTGCCAAAACAAACCTGCGAGCAACGTGCTCAGCTGACGCTTCCAATCTTCCAAGGAAACAAACACTGCAAATTTTATTTCGAAAACAAACAAAACCTGGCAATAAACAACACCAAAACCCATCCCTTGACTTTATCTACTGTTACTTCAGCCCTTTTATCAAGCATTTTATGAAATTTCTTGCCGCAACTTTCATTACCCATTATCTTTTTTGTAGTGAAAACTTGGGTGTGTCAGCCTTTCAGACATCAACACTACTTTACATTCTGAAAATACTAGAGAATTATTGAAAATTTGTTGCGATTGAAATCGGTGGAGAAGCCTTCTTCCCCTGGCTCATATATACTTGGTTCCCATTCCATCCCTCCCCCTCCCACCCACGAAACACGCACGCACATAAATGATGACGCTTTTCAAATGTGTTAATTACGGCTGTGATTAGTCGGGAGGGGATGCTTTTTAGGTGTTGTATCATCTCAATTTATCTTATATAATTATTATAATTTTTTAAAATTTTTAAATAAAATATTATAAATAATTCAACTTTTCTAACTTTCAAAATAAAAAAAAAAATATTTTATATTGCTTTAGTTTAGTTGGACTGGGACATTTTTGAAGACCCATGGGCTCAGTTTTGAGTCTTTTGACTGAAAGATTTCGAAGAGAATGGCCGAGGTCGCAGAAAGCTTGCTTTGGAGTTGGGGTGTTTAGTAAGGAGTACCGCTATATTCATAAAATTACAATTTTTGCATATTTTGTTAGGCATTTGATTGGAATAGTAAAAAAAATTGATATAACTAATCATATTAATAGAGTATATAAAAAATATATAAAAGTAACTGTATATAATATTATTCATTGATAAAAATTTAGATCAAATAATCTGACTTTATTTAAAATGTTAAATTTCTTTTATAATAAAATTAATTTTAATATCTAAAAAATTATATCAAACTATTTCAATTTATAAAATTAATTTTATATAAGTATTTCAGTAAATCATAACCCCAATGGATAGGGATAGAGATAAGTAAGCAGGTTTGGTAATTCAAAATTCTTATCTTAAATTCAAATTTTTTATCTCATCATTACAACTTTATTAAATTTCTACGTAAAATATAATAAACAATTCATCTTTTTCAAATCTCAATATAATTTTTTAAAATCTCAAAACAATAATAATACTAAAATATAATATTTTAAACTTTTATCTCAAATTCAAAATTCTCATATCTGTCCCTAAACCTTCCCTAAGATGAAAATCTATATTTCTTCAAATTTATTATTATTAATTATGTGGATCGCAGCTGGTTGTGCTTGGTCACACAAAATTTTTATCTTAAATACAAAATTCTCATCTTATCATTATAATTTTTCTAAATTTTCATATAAAATATAATAAATTATTTAATTTTTTTTTAACTTTTTCAAATTTTAAAATAATAATTTATCATAAAATATAAAATTTGAGAATTCTCAAATAGCAAATCATAACATAAATATATTTTGTAAGATGCTACAACTGGCTCAGCTCTTCGACAAGACGATCGAGATCCCTGGAAGAGCTCCCACCATCGCCCACTGCTTTAAACGCCTTGTCCCTCAGCACCCTTGCCCTTGCCTTTTCAGTGCTATCCCCGCTCATTGACTCCGCAATCACCCGTCCCAACTCGGTCGGGTCAGGCACCGAGTCCACTCCCTCGCATACCCTCACCGCCACGCCCATGTCCTCCACCAGTAGCCTCGCGTTCACATGCTGGTCCGCCTCCATGGGCCATCCCAGGATCATCGCCCCCCCAACTATCCCTTCCAGCACCGAGTTCCATCCGCAGTGACTCAGAAAGCCTCCCACTGCTCTGTGACTCAGTATCTTTACCTGCGCTGCCCATCCCTTTATTATCAAACCCCTTCCTGCCACGCCTTTCTCGAATCCATCCGGAACAATGCCGTATCCTTCCGCCAGCTGTTCCATCGTGCCCGCTTTCACTACCCAGACGAATCGGGTCCCGCTCTTTTGGAGCCCCGAAGCCAAGGCCTCCATCTGCCGTTTATTCAGCAGCTTCTGGCTCCCGAAGCAGACGTAAAGAACGGATCCGTCGGGGCACCCATCAAGCCACGTGAGCGTATGGGTATCTGAATCTGGGTTTGGGTTGTCCCGATCAGTTCCGTCGTTGATTCCCCTTAAGCTCAAAGGGCCAACACCGAAGACGCGCGGGTGCCCCATGACTGTCCTGAGGTGATCCAAGTACTCGCCTTCTAAATCTTCAAAGCTGTTGAAGATGCAACCCCAACTCGAAGTATTTGCGACCATGCCATCCTTCAGGAACTCCGTCTCGGGGTTGGATTCCCTGTAGATGCGGAACACTGAAGGCAGATGATCCTGCTTGAAGGACGGGGACCGGGGAAGATCGGGAAAGTGAACGATCGATAGAGAAGGAACGGTTCGTACGTTGCGCCAACAGTAGTCAAGGACGGAGGTCAAAAAGGAACCGGACGAGAAGAAAGCGATCCTGGGGATGCGCAGCTGCTGGGCGAGGCTGAGGGTCCAGCCGAGGAAGAAGTCGGAGAGGATGGCGACAGGGGGAGATGGGTGGGACTGGAACCAGCGGAGAAGCGGGTCGTAAAGCATGCCCAAGGCGCTGATGATGGGTAAGTTGCCGGCGTTACCGATGTCCCTGACGTTCTCGACGCCTGGGGGTAGTTTAGGGTGGGAAGGGAAGGGAAGAATTAAGGTACGAATGGAAGGGTGGGCAGAGAGGAGAGGGGCGAGGGTAGGGAGGTTCTTAGGGGTGACCAAAATGGTGATGGAAAGTCCACGGAGGGAGAGTTTGTGGGTGAGATCAAGGAGTGGGAGCATGTGGCCTTGAGCTGGGTAAGGAAAGACCAGAATGTGCACCTTGGAACTGCGAGGATTAGGAGTTTCTTCGGAAGTCGCCGCAGACATGGCGTCTGTCGAGCTGTAGACCGTAGGCGAGAGAGAGATGGGTTCTTCACTTCTCGTTTGTGAAGGTCGCAGCTCAAGTCAACTTGCTATGCGATAAATAATGAAAATAAAGAGAGAGAGAGAGAGAAGAAAACCCCCACACCCAACATTGACCACTCAAGTCTTCGATAGAACGGTGGCTCTACATGAGCCACATGTGGGATCAGTACAATTTTTTTTTAATGTATTTTTTTAATATTTTAAAAAAGTTATAATATTATTAAAAAATAAATTTTTAATCATTTAATAAAAAAAAAAAAATACTATCCAGATTTTTATGCGTGGCTCTAGCATTTCTTTCATAGAAACATAGAAACCCACACGCTCTAACAGGAAGAAACACTACTTTACCGAATTTGTAAATCGAATTTTTCTATTGAATTATATTTTATTTTTTTAAAATATTTAGAATGATTTTTTTAAAAAAAGGATTTATACTGTCCGAACTTCGGTAGAGTAGTGTTTTGACACCAAGTATTCTCTGCATAAGAACTTGTAATAATTTTGGAAATCGCCATTATCGTTCTCTTATGAAATTTCTTATGAGTGCTAGTTTGAAATGAAGATCGATAGCTTCCAAACACCATGAAATTAAATGTATGAACATTTGATGGTGATAAGGTAATGTAGGGACAAAAAATAAACAAAAAACTAGAGGGGTACTCTTCTCTTCTCTTCTCCTCTTCTCTCTTCTTCTCTCACCTCCCACATGCAATAAAGGGTTGGAGATGAGATGAAAAAGCTGTCGATCCTCGTTGAAAAGATTGGATTGACGTCAAAATCCAAATAACAATTTTTCAAAATAAATAAATATTTACAATCGATGACGTCAAATGTGTTACGATAGCCTTACTTTACTTTCCCACAACATTAAGTTTGGTTTTTTTTTTCTTTTTTCCATTTTCCCTTTTAATAGGGAAGCAAGTATGTCAGAGATGGTTGTTAAGGGTGTTATTAAAGTTGAGCTTGTTGGTGATTTCACTATCTTGTTGCAATTGATTGGTTTTAGTTTTGAAAGTATGCTGAATGGTAATTTAGTTCATCAAGTTGTCTAGCCACTTGGAGCGCAGCTAGTGTTCCGACCAAAGTTTTCTTATCTGGCCACACATAAACACATTCATTGGAGAAGAGTAACGTAATGAACAGGGAAAGACAACCAGAGAATACGGATTTTTCTTTCATTGGAGTAGAGTAACGTAATGGCCACAAATACAGATTTTTGACCCAAATAGCAAACAAATTTTTCTGTCTAGATTACAACTGGACTGCAGAGAATAATAAATAGATTTATACCATGCTTTTGACTGTGGATGTGTCGGTCTTGCAGAGCAGCCTTGCAGTGTAATGCCTTGCAGCGCTGTGGGCCTCAACGTAGGAGAGAAAGGGAAGGAGGGCAAGAGAGGGGGTGGGTCTCGACTCAGAATAACAAGATTTCCCTGCAGCACGGCACACCAGGAAAGGAGATGTAGCCCTTACGTGGCTTTCATCTATTGGTTTCTACTGAAAAGGCTTTATAGAAGGCATTGGTGAGAAGATATTCTCTCATTACATATAAGATCCTACTTACTACCCTTCTATACCATAACTATTTTTTTTTTTTTTTTTGCTTA
Source organism: Carya cathayensis (assembly GCA_011037825.1). Classification (NCBI taxonomy): domain Eukaryota; kingdom Viridiplantae; phylum Streptophyta; class Magnoliopsida; order Fagales; family Juglandaceae; genus Carya; species Carya cathayensis. Next base: position 84,279 of record QGSO01000960.1, on the reverse strand, counting down.
CTTTTGCAAGTATCATTTGATTTAACTTGTGAGATTTGGAAGTAGATCGAAGACTAATTATGATATGATGCCATGTTCGTAGGACCAATTACTAACGAAAATGGAACTTGAATCCTCCAAGTTTTGACACCTCAGCAAACTTAAGAATTTCTTGCAATTTATTAATTAATCAATTAAGTGATCGATCAGATATTAATTTTTCGTGCAAGTTTTAGGTAGATGAGTGTGCGTATGCATGCCCAGTTCAGTACTCTCCAACTACTCTTTCCTGATCTAATTGATGACCTTTTCATCTATTTTGAGCTGGTTTTTTTTTTATTGGCTATCTGTTGATCACTAATTAATATTTGAGCTTCAAGAGTAGAAAACTTGGGTAGAGAATACTGCATTTGAAACGATTTTCCGACGCACTAAATCATCTCAGATTGAGTAAATAAACTTTATTCTAGATAAATATTTTCAGCTCCTTCATCTAACTTTTATTGGCAACAGTCACTAAAATCGGGCGAGAGATCATTCCCTCCCATGTGGTTAATGACATCGTGCACCGTACACAAAGTACACACACCCAAAAGGCCAGGAAGATGAACTACCCAGCCACTTGAGTTGCAAGTGCACTGCGCAAAAAGAAAAGGGAAGCACGAGCAAGTATTGTGCAATGTACACGTACGCCTACACGTGCTACAAAACACCTTAAGTGCACAGTGGCTCAGCTAGGGGGTGGCACCGGCAGTTTGCTCGTATCCTCGAAGGTGGTCTCTGACCACCCTCCACGAAGAACGGCTACGAGCGCACGCAGTTTACCTAGAAGAGCCATGGCCCGCAGTGCGAGCATCCACGAGGTGGCACTGGAGGTCACCAAACAAACCGTTGGCGCCGATTGTCTCCTCAGAGATGGTCCACGACCACCTCCCCACGGCGGGGACCTTGCCGCTTGGTCACATGCGTGAGACTACATGTGGCCGATTTCTCTTCGGCCCAGTCACGTCGTGGCACGACAAGAAAAGTGGCAGCCACCATGTGGGCCGCCGACGTGTTTTGACCAAGTCGGAACGCCACCAGCACGCCTCGACGACGATGAGAAACAGCACCTTGGCCATGCACGCAGCAAGCTCGAGGTAAAATGCCGCAAGCCACGCTCACCTATTTATCCCAACGACGGTCAACGGTAACCACTTGGTCTGCTGGGGCCCTCTACCTGCTAATGGGTGGTCCTCAACCACCACAGTAGACCTCGATGGCCCCTCTGTCAAACACCCAGTGCACTGGACTCCTTGGCCACCTCATGGCAAGCTACTGTGAGTTGCCAGCACCCACCGACGGCCATAAAAAGGGTCTTTAGCACCTTCTGAAGGCACCATGGTGGTCCCTAACCACCACTACTGACCCCGGTGGCCTCTTGGCCGCACATCCAGTGGATGAAAAGTGCATTGGACTCCTCGGCTAGCTCAAGACCAAGGTCGCCCCTCGCCCACTGGAAGACCCCCATTCCTCAGTCGTGCCTCACTGCGAGGTCTCCCTTTAGCCTGTAACTTCCACGGCAATGGTCTTCATGGCCAATACACTCGTCGCTAAGCAACTCATCGACTAGAGATCTTTATACATCACGGCCATGCACCACTGACAGAGGTCTCCTTGGCCATGCAACTCCTTGGACTTCTCAACAACAAGCGGTAGGCTCCACGCTAACCTCACCCTACAATAGGATTCTTGGTGTGAATAAATGCACGGCTTGGGTGATTGAGTCGCCAACCTCCAGCACATGGCCGCTCGAGTTTTTGGCTATGTGGGCAACATGCAGCACATGTTGCCCACATGCACCACTGACAGAGGTCTCCTTGGCCATGCAACTCCTTGGACTCTTCAACAACAAACGGTAGGCTCCACGCTAACCTCACCCTACAATAGGATTCTTGGTGTGAATAAATGCACGGCTTGGGTGATTGAGTCGCCAACCTCCAGCACATGGCCGCTCGAGTTTTTGGCTATGTGGGCAACATTCAGCACATGTTGCATGGCCCTTGCAACGTGCTCCACCAACCCTTGCTTGGCCTCCACAGGCACGACCAAAGGGGTCCTAACTCACCAGTGTTCTCGGCTAATCGTTCTTGACCAGTGGACATGGTTTCACCGCCACTGATGTTTTCTATCACCTAGCTGCCCCCACTCGACCGTATGGGTAGAAATCATGGACAAGCATGCATCTTGAAGGATACTCATCAGAAAAAAATGACGAAGAAGAAGAAACAGGGATCTCTGTCACCGCTGAAACATGATGGCTCGAGAAAAGTGCCTAAAACTCTCTCTATGATCCAATTGGACAATTCAGGTGCGCGAACCTCGCACTTGTGATTGAAAATTGTTTTATGCTAATTGGTTTGACTTCCGTAACTCAGTTAAGTACCCAAACTCTCCACACTAACTCTCAAACTTCCCATTAACGAGAAGACCAAAGCAGCCAAGCACCGTGTCTCCACGGACTTGCCTCGGTCTACGAGATCGATGAGAAGACTAGGGGAGCCCAGCACCGTGTCTCTATAGGCTTGCCTTAGTCTATGAGGTGATGAGAAGACCAGGGGAGGCAGGCCCGTGAAGAGGAGCCAAGCACCGTGTCTTCACGGGCCTACCTCAATTTATGAGATTGGCGAGAAGATTAGGGAAGCCAAGCACTGTCTCCACGAGCTCGCCTCATACCTTGCCTTAGTCTAAGATATTAGCCAAGAAGAACCAAGGGATAGCATCTCCATCAGCAAATGTTAGGTGTGCACACTCGTGCTATAACCACTGCTTCACATGAGTATTTTTTGGGAACAAGTCAATGGACTTGGCAATCACCTAAGGTGGGTCCAGAGAGTCAACAAACTTCCTGACCACCTTGAGTGGGGTACCACATACAAAGTCCAACACTGACAATAAAGTGGAATCATCAACAACAATTCACGATGGAAAATGAAAATCTCACCAACACTATCGAAAACAAAAACCCTAGATTAATATATGGTTTTCAAAAACATGTCTTGAATGTTTAGTCTTATAATAAGTTAATAGGTGAAAAAGATTAGAGACCGCCCAGCCTCCCAAGTGCCCGAGTAGGCGGGCAAGTTGATTGCCTAACCACCCTTGTGCGCATTTTACGTAGTCAAGTATACCTCCCGCCACAGGTGAGGTCTGTGCTCGCCATTTACGTGGTCGAGTATACCTCCCGCCACACCGAGCATTGTGCTCGCCATTTATGCGGTTGAGTTTATCTCTTGCCATGTCCAAGATCAGCGCTTGCGTTTTATGCGGTTGAGTGCACTTCGCGTCTAACTCCACGCCCAGAAATTTTTATCGCCTAATGCAAGTGAAACGTATAACTAGGAACCCATTCTCGAGATTTATTTCCCTATGGGCCTCAGTGGATCATTTTGACTGCATATTTTATATTTAAAGATTCTCAAGGTCCTTTTTGGAACAAATGGTCCTTAAAAATCATGGGCTTATGAAAATGATAAAATATACAAGGCCCAAAAAGTCTACTAGGCCCAGCCCAAGGGGGAGGTCCCCTCACTAGAAGACAAAAGAAGGGAGTGGAAGGGGAGACTAGGAGGTGACATGGAGAAGTAGGGTGTCAGAAATTCAAAATAAGAGAGGAAGGTGAACACGGAAAGGGAAAAAAGAAAATGGAAAGTAAAAGAACACGGAAAGGAAGGTGAACACAGAAATGCAGTAGGGGGCACGCGAAAAGATGAGGGATATAAGAGGAAACGACTAGACTACTCAGAGGGGCCTTTTGGGATTTCTGGGACTTCTTGGACTTTTCGACTTGAACTACAGCTTCTTCAACTTCATGATGAGAGTTTCAGTGAGAAGAGATTCTTGAGAAAATATATTCAAGATATCCATTATACATTGAGAAATGAGAGACGATGAGGGCCTGTAAATATGTATATTATAGTGGACTCTCCCTTCCTAAAAAATTTCCATAGATGTAGGCAATATGCCGAACCACGTAAATCTGTATGTCCATCTCTTTTTTATATTCTCATTATTTATTTTTCATTCACTGTCATGGACGAACGCACAGTTGCACTGAATCATGCCAAGAGCTCTTGACTACACTGAACGAGACATAGATTGTTATAGTGGGTCGGGAATAACTATTTCTCCACTTTCAGACTGTTGTGCAATTTTTGGTATTAACAGAGTCTATTATGTCATTCGGCATTGCACCCTGCAGGTTTGTTTTTAGAGCGATTATAGGAAGTAGTATTGTAAACACATTCTGACACTCAATTAATTTAGAGCGGTCGTAGGTAGCGGTATTGCTGACCCACCGCAATGCAAATTTGTTTTTTAAGTAGTTTTAGGGAGCGATATTGTGGACACACTCAAACAATCCATCCCTCGTGGGGATGCTCCCACAACTCGAATCCATGACCTATATCTTTGATATCACTTGTTGAACTGTGAGCTTTTTATCTACCTAAATCGAATGGTGTTAGAAAAGATCACACACCAGTCTCGATTATTTTCGTAGATGAAATGAGATGAGTTGAGATAAATGTTAAAAATTGAATAAAATATTGTTAGCAAATATTTTTTTTTAATATTATTATTTTTTTTAGATTTGAAAAAGTTGAATTATTTATTTTATTTTATATGAAAATTTAAAAAATTTATAATGATTAAATAAGATGTATCGTGAAAACAAACGAGATTGGGTACAATATATATCCACAATCTTTTATGACATTCTACATCGCGCTTTGTGGGTCATTTTTTAACGCGTGACAATATTGGACAATTATGTGGATACAACCCAACAAAAATGATAGAATGGCCTGTAAAAATTGGGAGATCGAGATTGGGATATCATGAATAACATCCAATATCTTAACAATTAGTCGATCGCTTTCTCAAAGGGAAAAAGGAAAGTAGAAGAGTACTGGATATAATTCGTATTAAGTAGCAACTTAAATTGGTAGAAAGCTGATCATTATATTAAAAGAAACCTTATATATAATTGATTTCATCAGTTATTCTTAGGTGGGTGGTGTCTTGGTTCATGGTAGTCAGCATTGAAAGCTACAAAACCAGCTGCCTCATCAATCTGTTCAGAAGAACGATAAACGTTTTGGCGCTCATGTTCTACATGACTAGTTGAGCCATTCTTACCAGCTTCTTCATGACCAGCTTCGTACTTTCCACCAACTTGGTTTGAGCTTGAGATATTTGACGTCGTCCTTCGGCCTGCAACTGCACCATGCTCTTTCTTCTGACCTTGCTTCACGATATTATTGCCCATCGCGGCCTGCATTTTCCTTCCCTTTATCTTCTTGTTTGTACAAGCTGTTGCAGCCCTTTCATCTTCAAGAAGACCCTGCTCATAAAATAACATGAAAAATATTCAAATCTAATCTAATATTAATAAAGTCTGATGCTCTGAAAAAAAATAAACTGAGAAATATCTAATTATTATTACCTTTGCACTTGAAACACTAGCACTCATGACTTCTGTACCGGCGGCTTTTGTATCTTTTGAAAATGAAAACAGATCGAAGATGTTACACTCAAAGTAGCCAAACTTTTCTCTGCAATTACATCAATGGATTAAAACGAATACAGACAATTACAAAGAAGGTAAATACCTTGGGATGGATGTGTCAAGCTGGGGAGCCATGCAGTAATGCTAATAAGTACTAGCAAAAGGCATACACACTTCATATGCGCCATTATCTTGCCTAGCTTTCTTAATTCTCTTCAGAGGGCATATATGTCTGACGTTGCTCAGCTTCAAAAAGCAGAAGAGAAAATAAATATGAAAGCAGATCTTGAGCTTTATAGAGATGATCATCTAGTTCAGACCCTAGTCAAACAGTAGTGCACGAAAGTCAAAGCAATGAGCTACTATTCCAACATCCTCCTTTCCCACTTTCAATTTGTAAAATGATTGGTTATTAAATATATATACGAATGAATAAAATGCTGCATGAAGCTGCCTCGTGTACTCCCATATACCATATCAGTTGGCCGGAATACCAGTATCAGAATCTCGATGTAATTAATTAATTATATGATTATAAAATAAAGTTTTTTATTCATGATATATAAACGGTTGTTGAGAGAGTTCTTCATATTATAAAGCTTGTTAATTTCGATAACGTGGAATCGAAGATACGTGTGTTTTGCGCCTGTCTGCCGCCGTGCAATCAACGAGAAGAGCTTTTTGTTGTTTTTTACCTAGTTTGGCAACATACCTTGGTTTTCTATGCCTATTTTATTCATTTGCTTCTTTTCCCGATATGCATACGGGAAGATGAAGTTAGTGCAGTTATATATATGCCTATTTTTTCCTTGTTATTTCCGGCGAGATGAAAAATTCATGATCGACTTGATGTGCATGGTTGCCGCTGACAGCTTGCATCCCTAAAACCATGCATGCAGCAGATAGCTAGCTAGAGGAGCTCGCCCTTGTAACTTTAGTTCCTCTGAAATATTTGGTATCACTCAGATTCTCTACCTTCCTGCTGTTAAAACTAATTAATAAAGCCCAAATTAGGAGCTTCGATCAGATGATCGTATCATGAGGTTGCTATAAGTAGCCTTTTAAGCAATATTTTCACAGGAAAAATATTTTAGTCACCAAGTCAATTCTGGATTACATAAAAATAAATTCATAAATTGATGTGATTAGCTTGAAATAGTACATGATAAAATTATAAAGTTACTTTAATTATAAAATAGATCTATTAATGGATGACATGAAGATAGTAACGCTATTTTGTAGATTTACTTTTGTGCAATCTTTTTGTGTCGATAAAAGTTATTTTCTCAAAAAACAGAGATGATCAAGTATGGAAAATGGAATTAGCCGAATAAGGACTTAAAATTGACCTTTTGGCCATAGGATGAGTTTTAGATTAACTGAATATTTTGGGGGAGTTATGGTGATGGGCACGTTTTTTGGACAGTAGTTATAGCTGAAACCAAATATTCTACGGAAGGAATGAGCTCCTATAGTCATGCCAAGAGAGAGTTGTTATGCTGGTTGCCCCACCTCCCATTTTATTTATAAAAATAATACAGAAATGATCAAAACTTGTAAAATAAAACACAGCATGTGCAAGAAAGTGACAAGAGCCTGGAATCACTAAACCACTATCTTCCACATACAATAGTTTAAAGCGTAAAAAGTCGTGGTTTAGAACATAGGAATTAATTAGAAGATCGAAGGCGTTACTTCCAATTTCATTTGATCAGTGGGTGTCTCCTAGAGGATTGTATGGCTTGTTGGAAATTGTGCGATATATTGAATTATATGATAATCTCCCTATTAATTGCCACAAGAGCATGTTCTGTATTGTAAATTAACATGCACTTTAAAATTAAGTATTGGGCTTCATGAATTATATTTATGAATTTTCACAAAGTTAAAAGTTATTTATAATAATGAGAGTTTTGCTACTGCCGTAAAGAGATTCATACAAGTTATAAATTCATATATTGAATTGACTCTATATAGCATGTTATATTTACTTTATAATAAAAATAATTTTACAATATATATTAGATATAACCATATTAAATACTTACACACCATAAATAAATGACAATTTGTAATGGATTATATATATGCGACGAGAATAACTATTTACGATAAATACATATTCATTTTGGTAGAAAATAGTCATTTTTGAAAAAAATAACTGGCTACAATTGAACAATTTTCTTGTTGTGATATCAGTTTGTGAGTTTAAATACTTTTATGAAAGTCCTTTGTAGCTAATTAAAATATTACTCATTTATAATTAATATATAGTCTCACCATGATTAAATATTACTTGAATTTGAATGGAACAAAAATACCTACATGCATGTATGGGATGAATGAATACAGATCGTACGTTATTCTAAGTTTAGCATTAATTAATATATATACATATATATATATATATATAATATTTGACTCGTTGTTGCTTATTTGAATAGATCGAGTTCTTAAAGTAATTCATAGTGCTTTTGATCTACGTACCGAGGTGTCGAGTCATGTCGTTAATTGATCTTCAAAAATATTAGTTAATTATATATATATTGATCATGTTAGGTGATCAGAACGAAGTCAAGCTGATCGATCGTATGAGATCGATGAATTTCAAACTATATATATTTGTAGATATATAGAAGTAGTTATATAATTATATTGCCGTACTGTATATTTGGTTTTTTATCTTTAGCTTTAAATATCATTTTTTTGCACTCTCCACAAAATAAATTTGTATCTTTGTTATATATTTAGTACTAAATGGATCCGTGATCATATGCTGATTGGATGATATATTTTATCTTTGATGATCATTCTGTTGAGGAATAACTTCATGAGGTACGTACGATATATGGATTGAGAACATTGAAAATAAATTAAGTATCCTTGATATATATAGGATCTTTGATTGTCTTTGTAGTGCCATATATAATTAATTAAGTATTTAGAGCATTGTTAGGAGAGTTATTCTCGGGGCGGGCCAAGCCAAACAGGCCTGGCCCACGGGGCTCAAACAGGTCTAGTGGCCAAAAGGATAGGATGTGTCAGGCTAGGTCGGCTAGGAAGCTCGAGAGAAGAAGTAGTTAGGCAACACGAGTTGGTCAGGAATTGAAAAGTAGATTGTTTGACACCAATACTGACTGACAACCCTAGCACCCAAGGTCAAGGACAATCATTGTCCCTGAAACCCAATGGTTGGACAGACCTAAAGAATTGGCACACTTGACCAAGGCCACGCCGCATTTAATGAAGTCCAGGATAGGCATGCCACGACGTGCCTAATGAGTTGTTAGTGGTCACCATGATCATGTTTGGCAAGTCTGATTGCACAGTAGAAAGCTGACAAAGAGACACAACTCGAGTACAGAGCAACACCTCCACGATCCCCTTTCCAAGGATTACCTCAACCAGGTATATATATCCCCTCCCTTAGCCAAGGGAAGGGTTTAGACACACATTTACACTCAAGCTCATATAATTCCTACACAGAGAACTACATACTAATTTAAGCATTGAAGGTGTACCCCACCACCCTGAAACTCTCATTTCTCCATAGCTGCAGGTGCAAGTTGGGCTCCCGCGAAGTTGCTCGGGCAGCAAAATGCAATATTAGCAAGCATGTTCTTTTTTTTTTTTTTCCCAACGAAATATGCTTATAGGTTTAAGATTTTTACCGGCCTAACTAGCTAGTTAATTTCTAGGACTTTGATATTTTAAGAAGGAATTAAGTTGATCGACTAGAACAAATGGAAATGTACTCCTCTATAAGTGACAACCAACCAATCTTTTATAATCGAGTACTCAAACCATCTTCTATATATTTAGTTAATGTGGGAAAAAGTATTCGATCTCTTGCCCTCGATCGTAATGATCAGTTGATCTTCACATCTCAGAGAAGTTTATCTCATTAGTACTGATCATCTCAGGATCTAATCAAAATGTGTAAGATTTTCTACATGAAGTTGAGAAATAGTACTGCAAATTAAACTAAGTTGATATAATTAGTACTATATTATGATCAAAGGATAGATCCATTGCATTTTTAAGGGCATTATTAAATTAAAAGAGGAATCATGACCAGAAGATCATCATGAGAACCAGTTACTTGGCTTATTTTTATTTTAGTAAGGAAAGCTGTAGATGATATTTGCTATATATATATATATATGCATATCATGTATGAAGTTAGATTAATATTTTCCTGGTAAGATTATCTTAATTAAGACTTTTGGGTTCATGTGGATTGGATGCAGACCTAGGCCTCATGTTGATGCCCTTTTGGTTTTTGGGACTATCAATTTGAATGTTAAATCCTATATATATATAGTCCTAGCTATATATATAGGAGCTAGGAATTTGGACCCAGATTTACACCTAACTAGCTAGGACGTTCTAAATTTATTAAGATTATTAAGTACTATTGATCTATCAGTATCATTATTATAAAATGATGATCATGCACATATGTAGGTGATCATCATGATCATGGTCTAGCTATGTAGGGAATTATTAACTGAGAATTAAAGTTTTTGTGAGATTATAAGGTCATGTTTAATTAATTCTCATTCTAATATACAAAAAGTGTAAGGACAGTAGTTTTGAGCTATGATCACTGCTGCTCTGATGCATGGATATGCACGGAGTGGTACTACTACTACTAGTACCTAATTAGTTAAGCAAATGAAAAAAAAACATGAGATGTATTTTTGGGTTGAGATGTATATATAGAGGAAATCCATTAGTCTTTTAACTGCTTGAATTTATTGATCAGCATAATTAAGCAGCAGCAACCTTAAAATTGACAGAGTATATAGTACTGCTGCGCGCTCAGCATGCATGCGCGCACTTGAGGGAGCCAGATCAGTACGCTAGCTGCTCGATCGAGCGTTGAGTACGTGCCATGATTGAATGGGCCGGATTAAAATGCGCGCTCGCACGCTCTCGCTTGTACCAAACAAATTAGCTAGCTAGTGGGAAAATGGGGCCTATATATGTTCTTTACAATTTCATCCATCCAATTATCCTCGATGTGGACTGGAGGGTTTGAAATTTGAGCAGCATACAGCTAGCTAGGTAGGCAAACTTCTTACTTAGACATGTGAAGACCCTTTAATCATTTGCAGAAAAAGAGATCAGATATTGCTAATAAATCAAATTAACAAACGATTTTGAAGTGGCAGAACTCTGATCTAAAATGGTACACTACATGCAAACCTCATGATGATCTGAGACGTTCAAGAAGCTGTAATTTGTGTTGCCAAACATCGCCTTAGTCTCTTTAATTTAGTACTGTGCGAGTTGGTTTATTTGAGCATATATATGCCTGATCACTAGCTTGTTTAAAATTGCTCTGGACGCAACATCTAGAGATATAATATTACTGGCACTTGCATATATAGATCCCTTTTGCCAAAATTCTGAAAGAAGGTATAAGGGAGGTTGTGGGCATGCATGTTGATGTACTAGAACACATGATGACCCAGAAACTTATAATGATTGCTGCTTTCCTTTAAGCATAAAATGCTCATGAAGTGAATTAGGAGCTTATAACTATAGTGAAAAATGAAAGACAACAAGTCATTCAAGGATTAATTAGATGTACCAATTATCTGCAATAATGGGGTATTTCCGCTCTCTCCTTTAACTCAGACCCACCAATTCCTTTTCCTTCATTATCTTTTTCAATATTCCTAGATCAGCCCCCACCGTTCATCATTTGTTTGCTTTTGTTGGCACCATCCTTACTCCCTTTCAATTGTTTAGTCCATTTAATAGATTGAGTAGAAGAAGAGTCATCAAAACGACTTTAAGCATGCATGTTAGCTGCTGCATTCTAGCTGCACTTTAAAAAAATCAAAGAGATCAGACAGATATCAGAGTAACACATATTCATGCTCTACCTTGTGCAATTCGAAATTTAGAGCACAAACCATCATGATATTCCTATCTACTAGACGCGGGTCACTGGGTTGACCATATCCGATGAGGATTTTCTCCATTTCAAATAGAATACATGATAGCATCCTATTGTAAAATATGAATTATTTTGATCATTCATTTATCAACATAATGCGAAATAATTAAAATACTCAATCTTTTATGCTAAACTTCTCGGATACTTGAAGGAAAAAATCATATAATTCGATAATACCTATAGATTGTTTGATTCCAAAGAGATTCAAACATTAGATCTTGGAAGGAGCGTAGCACAGGACCAAGATCTTTATCACTTGAACTAACTCGTAGGTTATATAAAGAGTAACCTAATTGAATTTCTTTACAATTAGGTTGATACAATTATGAAGAGTAACTAATTGTATCAACTCTGTGATGGGCACCAAGATTCCATTCTTGCTGGTTCATATCACTCTACCCATTAACTTTAAAATATTTGAATAATTTGAGTTACTGCCATCAAAGTTGAATAACTTACAGATCACAAATCGCAAGTTTTACCTACAATGAATAAACATACAATGCAGTATGGTTGATGATTTAGAGCACTGACTTAGTCAAATACCAGTTCATCTTTAAAATTTGAAAGAAGATGAAATGATCTGCATTAGAGCAGTCAAACAGTGAGAATTTCAAGTCTGAGCTACATTATTTTCATGTCTTTCTTTATATTTGAAGATGTACTGTTCATCTTCAAAAATGATATTTTATTCCAAAATATCATATCACTCTCTGTTCATACCAGCCAAGTCTTTCTATAGACTTTCTTTTCATCTCTTTTTCTCCGTTTCTTTTTGGGAAACAACGTTTACATGTTAAACGAAAAGTGTGTTTGTTAAATTATTAAGTTAAGGAAAAAAATTAGTTGAAAAATAATAATTTAAGTAAAAATTAAATTATTAATTTATATATAATTAGTATAGTTATAAAATATGAAAAAAAAAATTAATATTATATTATTATTTTGATAAATCCGATGTAAAATGGTTCTGGTACTTTTAGTTTTAACTAAATTCTGAAGATAACTTTAATAAACCAGTAAATGACTAAAGGGCGACTAACCGGCCGGTATGTCTAAATTAAAGAAACACAAGGCAGAGAACAGAGAAAATTTTGATAAAGGTCATTCCCATACAGCACTGTACTCGATGCTAACTTACAACCATTAATTTGATGCCCGGAAATCACTATCTTTTTAGCGGAGAATTTCGACAAAAATTCCTTCCCATGATTCTGTCCTTTCTATGTTTGCCTCTCTCTCTCTCTCTCTCTCCCCTCCACAGTGCACACCCACATCTATAAACTAAAGTTCAAAAGATTTTCCTAAGAACCAAACACAGAGCACTAGATACAGATTCTTGAATTTTCGTACGCCCATTCTTCCACTTTCTTGATCTCACAGATCATAATCTCTTGTTCAAGCAAACCAACTTCAAGGTCCGGCAGAGTCCAAACTTTACCATGCAGTTCTCGCCAACTGTTCTCATCCAAACCAGTTAAATAAATATATATCAGATAACCTTACCATTTTTGGATCAAAATGGGATCTGCGACATCTTCGATGGCTGCAAAATTCGCATTCTTTCCACCGGACCCGCCATCTTATGGCATTTATGTCGATGTGTCCACTGGGAAAACAAGGATGTCCGATGTTATTCATCAGAGGGAGGACGTGGACGTGTTGAAGCTGAGCACCAAGAGAGGGAATGAGATCGTTGCTATGTACGTAAAGAACCCGTCTGCATCTATGACTGTACTTTACTCTCATGGCAATGCTGCTGATCTTGGCCAGATGTATCACATTTTCACCGAGCTTAGCCTTCACCTAGGCGTTAATCTGATGGGGTCGGTTTTATTTATTTTTATTTTTGAACCAAAAAAGAAATCAATGTTTTGATATAATATGGCATTTATTTTTCTTGGTTTTCCATTCAGTCAGAATCAGTATGATTTTTTGCGCGTTGCAGGTACGACTATTCTGGATATGGACAGTCGTCTGGAAAGGTAAAGTCTCCCTATTCTCACCTCTAAGATGATCTCTGGATATTCTGAGTTAAAACCAGTGAGGTTGAGGACGTTTGATTAGCTCAACATGCCTTTGGTCAGAGGAAAGATAATACAAAGTTTCACTTTTTAACATCTTGGAGCGTAGCCTATATGGGCATACCCCATTCAATTAATGCACAAAATATTCTGCGCAGATGTGAAAAAAATCTCATCTTTACCTTGATTTGATAGAAAATGAAAAGAAACTGCATAAATGTGGGGGAGTTATGTTTCAAAATTAATGGGATGCCGATCCTTATATAGAAGAGCTTTAGATTGAAGTAGTGAAATGGTAATTATGTTTTATGTTGTAGCTTTTGCTTTCTAGCCATTTTTACTCGGTTTCTTAACCAATTTAGATTAGGAGTTTAGGCAGATTACTGAAATCTCGGTGCATCTGTACAAACTAGGCAAGTGAGCAGGACACATATGCGGACGTAGAGGCTGCTTATAAATGCCTTGAAGAGACCTATGGAGTCAAGGAGGAAGACATAATATTGTATGGCCAATCGGTTGGAAGTGGTCCAACTCTGGACCTGGCTGTCCGTTTGCCTCGATTGAGAGCTGTGATTCTTCACAGTCCGATCCTGTCTGGCCTGCGTGTCATGTACCCAGTTAAGCGAACATTCTGGTTTGACATATACAAGGTTTTGCCCCCACTTCTCACTTTCAAACTGTTGCTTTGCTCTTTTACATGAGATATTGTCTTTTATTAAAAGGGTTCCCTTTATTTCTGTTGCAGAACATTGATAAGATTCCACTAGTCAATTGCCCCGTTCTGGTAATTCATGTGAGTGTACCTTTTGTTTGATCCTTCCATTCCAGTTCGATCACACATTAAAGGTATCTTGAGCATGTTCATTTCTTCCATGGCCTGATTACTTATCCTTTGTGCCTATATTGCACAAAGGCTACATATCACTCTGGACAAGTAAACGTATTTAACACTTCTTGCCTTTTCATAGATGAAAATTAGATAAGTTCCTCCGGATTAATATATTTCCTGAAATGGGATCTACCTACATAGATTTCAGTGTTTTTCCTGAAAGCAGTCTCCCTTGATCACAGGAATGGCTATGGACCATCCTGCCTGGTCCATGCTACAGGGGTATTTGTAGAGGGTTTTTAAAGCCAATCATTCTGTGTTTCCACATTCAATTTTTTTATAGGATGTGACTCTGCATTGGCATGCGATGATAATTTTAGATGTTTATAATCTATGAAGTGACATGACATCGTGTGAATGGCTAGAAAATCAACCACTTCATGCTGGTTAGTAAGACATTAATTCTTGGTAAACGTGACACCCAGTTTATGGCTTTAGCAACATGAAACTACTTGTTGTAGGACCCTGTACACCCGTGAATTTCCAGAATTCTATTATCTTGCCCGAAACTTTTGACATAAAAGAAACTAATCTAGTTATAGGGTTCCAGCAAGTGTTCGATTTGACACTGTTATTGGTAATTGAAGGGAACTGAAGATGAAGTAGTGGATTTCTCTCATGGTAAGCAGCTCTGGGAGCTTTGCAAAGAGAAGTATGAACCTTTGTGGCTTAAAGGAGGAAACCACTGCAACTTGGAACTCTATCCAGAGTACTTAAAGCATCTCAGGAAATTCATAACAGCGGTGGAGAAATTACCTCGTCTCCAACTCGAGTCTGGAGAAATTTCAGAACAATCAGAGAACTCATCGAGTACCACGGAACAGAAGTCCAGAGAAAGCACAGACTATAGAGAGAAGTCTAGGCCTAGTATTGGGCAGAGAGAAAAATCAAGGCTGAGCACAGACAATAGGGAAAAATCAAGAACCAGCACAGACAAGAGGGAGAAGTCAAGAAGAAGCACGGATCGGTCTGGAAAGGCGAGGAACAGCACGGATCAGTCGGAGAGAGCAAGGAATAGCTTCGACCGGTCAGTTAAACTAACATAAGAAATTTCAATCCATCTTCCAAACTTTTTTGTTTCCACTACCTTGTTGTTGCTGATTGGTTTGGCTATAAATGTAACTGACTTTTGAAACCAATTAATCATGGCAGCTTGGGAGACATGGTGAGATCAGTTGGATTGTGCAATGTTGATTGTTTGAAGCAGACAGCTTTGGAGGCCTGAGGTTAAAGGATTCAATTCTAGTGATTGTTGCTTTGTAAATTCTGTTACAGTTAAATGTTTGGTTGACTGGTTCAGAAGTTCAACTGATTATCATATGTAAAGGTGAGAGACTTTCCAAGTGTTGATGTTGCTTAAAGGGCTAGTAGTAGTTGTTCTGGCACATGTAATTTGAACCTGTTTCAGATTTCATAAATTCTTTTAGAATAAAGTCTATGTTGGCAGAATGATTTCTATTACAAACAATAAATAAGGCCTTTTCAAGTGCTACCAAAGACAAAAGTTGAACTTTAAGAGCAGCTACATCATATTATAAAGAACTCAAATTTGCAGCTTAACCCAACATTGCCAACAGTTTGTAGACTGTTCCTGAAATTGAGTGCAAATAGTCTGTAAAGGTTGGTCAGATGCCAAGTACTGTTAAGAACTGCTGCATTATCTTACTGAGAACTCCAGATTGCAGCTAACCAAGCAGTGCCAACAAGAAGCCTCCACTTGGGTTTGGTTTTGATCCCATCCTTAAATTGCGCGCAACTTGATTCTACGAGGCTGCACGTTAAGACTAAATTCAAGACATGTTTTTTTGTTACAGTTGCTCTCTAAAATTGATCTATTTTAGGGAGTGGGGTTTTTTTTGGAATTTCGTCAAGATTTGGCTAAATAGTTAGTTCAGGGGGCCAATAAGAAACTGGAGAGCTTATGAGTAAAAAAACGAGGGGTACAAGTTTGGATAAATTTCGCATAAGTTCTTTATAAAAAGTAGGTTCTACAAAAAAAATTAGATTTTTTTATTTTAAATTTTAAAGTGGAATTCACTTTTTTATAAATGAACAGTACTTGATTTATCTGCGAGAGATTTGTACAAATTATTTAAAAATAAAAAATAAAAAATAATCCATCACATCAACTGAAGCAATACTGAGTATATGATGTATTTCATTCTCCATTGTCATCATTAATTGTATGACGTTAGTGACTTCAAGTTATTTTATATATTAATTACTTAAATATAGTGTCATTTAAAATGCTAATTTCTAGGTCAATTATATTATGGAGTGAAAGTTTGAAATTAATATTAAAGGTTTTATTTCTAAAATTTAAGATATCGTCATCTTTTAAAAAAAAAAAAAAAGAAGAAGAATATAATTATCATAATATTTGTCGAATAATATATATATTTAGAATAATACTAGATATAATTATAAAATATGTGAGTGTCATGTATTCATTTTAAAAAATAAAATAAAATTTACTATTAAAAAATTAAAATTTTTTTTACATAAATTTCATATTTATTTATTTTAAAAAAACATACACGATTTTTACATATTTTATAAATGTAAATATCATTTGTCATATTTTTAAAAATATGCAGAAAATTAATATTAAAAAGAGTTTCTAATTTTTCGTATTAGCGTATTTGACCGAAAATATGAAGATGTAATGACTGAAAAAATGATTTTGTTTTTCTGCATTCTAAAGAAAAGAGGAAATGAAGCTGATATTGTGTATGCTGAAATGGCAGCATCCAGGCCTTACAATTCCACGCAAATGGCTCCAAAACACAGGCCTCAAGGCCTGCAACCCTTGTGCCGTTTCTAGAACCCTCTACCGTCCCCATCTTAAACCCCTCTCTAGGGTTTTGCTCCATTCTCACTCTTTCCCATCACAAAGATAAGAAGGAGCCCCAAAATCGATCTTCCTCCTCCAACGAACTTTCTCGAGGGGTAAATGGCTCCGGTGCTTAATAGAAGCTTGGCCCCTGCTTCTCTTGCTTCCCTTCCCTCTGCATCTCCCATTTTAGTGAGAAACAGAAACGGGGTTTTGAATCTCAGAAGCTCTTTTTTGCCACAAAATGTTCCCAGAAAGGGATTATATTCTGCTGGGTTGAAGTGGAAGCTTGAGAGAAGGGATAATCGAATTGCGGTGCGGTGCGAGGCTGCGGTGGCCGAGAAAGAGGCTTCCGAGTCTTCTGGTGAAAAGTTTGAGTACCAAGCGGAGGTGGGTCTCTTTAGACTGCAATGAATTTTAGGCCTTTTGCGCTTTGGCTTAAGTGTTATCTCGCTTATACTTTTGTTTGGATTCTGAGAGAATATGGGAGATGAAAGTTAAAGTTGGAATTTTGGCGACTGAAACTTAAACCAATTTGCTTACTGCTGCTTGGCAGCTCTAGTAATCTGTGCAAAAAACTGAGGCGGCGTACTGACCGGAATATCTGTTTTTCCCCGTATCTTTTGCGAAAGTTCATATTTAACAGAAATAAAAAAAAATGAAAGTAGTTGGAGAATTTGTGGGTTTTGTAGTAGTCTTCAACTCGAGATATCGCCTATTCATTTTTGCCTTTTTTATGTGCTTTTGAGGCTTAAGTTTTTAATGAGTTTTGAATTGAAAGTTGATATATCAAAGCAAATTGCAGGTTAGTCGCCTATTGGATTTGATAGTTCATAGTTTGTACAGCCACAAGGAGGTGTTCCTTCGAGAGCTTGTGAGGTGAGCTAAGCACATGCTTTTTCCAAGTCGGACTTACTTCCGGTCATACATTCTGTACTGAAATACTGCTTTGGTTTCTGCTTGTACGACTTGCACATTAGTCTGTAGAGTCACGTACTCACTAGTTTGTAGAGTTGAACTTAATCTGTGGGCTTTATTTGAGGAACGTATAGCTTATTTGGAAAAGCTACCTTTTGTGTTTCTCATCTGCTGAAACTGTATGTTTCCTATATGTAATTTTGGATTTGCACTTATCAGTATACATGCTTGGGTCTTCTGTGAGTGGTCGTATTTTGTTTTCTCCTGTATGTTCACCTCGGTTCTACGCTTATGTTCCAGTAATGCTAGTGATGCTTTAGACAAGCTGAGATTCTTAAGTGTGACTGAACCCTCACTGCTTGGGGATGCTGGTGAACTAGAGATACGTATCAAACCTGATCCAGACAATGGAACAATCACCATAACGTATGTGAAGCTAAATTGTAGTCCAATCTTTTCCTGGACAACTTTTGAGTTGTTTGAGATGCAATTCCCTGAATTTGCAGGGACACTGGTATTGGAATGACCAAAGAAGAGCTTATTGACTGTCTTGGAACTATTGCACAGAGTGGTACTTCAAAGTTCTTAAAGGCTCTCAAGGTATTTCATACGCATTTGCATGTGAATTGCATTATTTGCACCGCTTTTTTCTGTGTGATTGTGTTTAATGCTCTCGAAGCTTACAGTCTCAGCCTCATTTGTTGTTAGGAAAATAATGATCTTGGGGCAGACAATAGTCTGATTGGTCAATTTGGTGTAGGGTTCTATTCTGCCTTTCTTGTTGCTGAGAAGGTGATCATCATAATTTTTTTGGTCTTCTTGCAATTTCCTTTTCCTGCTGCTTGAAGCTTAGAATGTGAATTTTTATCCTGGGTGGCCAGTAATTGGGCTTAATTTGTATACATTATATACAATTAGGTTGTCGTGTCTACGAAGAGCCCAAAATCAGATAAGCAATATGTTTGGGAAGCTGCAGCTGATAGTAGCTCATATGTGATCAGGGAAGAAACTGATACTGAAAGTATTCTACGTCGTGGAACCCAAATCACACTCTATTTAAGGGTATGCAGCTATACTTTATTTTCTAATGAGATTAGTTATGGAAAATGCTGCATGTGTGTGTCCTACTCTTGTTTGAATAGAAAAGAACACTTGTAAATGGAGCTATCTGTGATGTTGGATCTTGTCATTTATCTTGATGATTTCCTTGTTAAATCCCGTATCATTCATACTTATGTGTAATGACATGGAATAGAAGTGTATATATCTGGTTGTTGGAAGCTTATTAGGAAAATAAAAAAAAATCAACATATTCTGCCATCCAGTGCCATGCAGCACAAATTAGTAATTGAAAATATTGTTGGCATATTCTATTGAGTATAAGCTTCCAAAAAATTAAAAAATCCTCGTTCTGTTGTTTCATTTGCAGCCAGATGACAAGTATGAATTCGCAGACCCAGCTAGGATTCAGGGTTTGGTGAAGAATTACTCTCAGTTTGTTTCTTTCCCCATCTATACATGGCAAGAGAAATCGAGAACTGTTGAGGTGAGATGCCTTAAACTCTCCTTTCTTACGAGGGAGTTTGTTGGAGAAATTGATTCTGTTTTTGCATGTGCATGACATATTTATCTATTTAGTAAAACAATTGGCTACCTTTTTTTCTTGCATCTTTTACTATGTGTTAATGATGTTACCCATTGTTATAGGATTATTGGTTCCCAAAAATAGTTGTTACTCTTAAAACATTTCCTTCTGGTCATTGTGCCGAACAATCTTATTTTGTCTCATTATCTTGATTTCCTGATATGTTGTGACTTATCCTCTTCACCAGTCAAGGTTAAGAAAAACCTAGTCTCTGATGGAATAAGGAAAATTTGTGTTATCCAGTCTTTACTGATTTGAAATTGTGCAGTTGGAAGAGGAGGAAGAACCAAAAGAAGGAGAAGAACCAAAGCCAGAGGTAATTAACATGGCATTCCTGATTTGGGCTTATTTGGGCATTTCACTTCTCTCTCTCAGCGCGAATGAGTGTATTACTGTACTTTTGACCAGGGTGAGAAGAAAAAGAAGACTACTAAAACGGAGAAATACTGGGACTGGGAATTGGCCAATGAGACAAAGCCAATTTGGGTGAGTTTAGTGTCTGCTTTCCAAGTTTATGGTATATGGTATTGAGTGTCTTTTATAGTGATGTGGCTTAATGGCTTGAATTTTGCGCAATCTCTTGTACATTTAGTTTCATATCCTCTAGCTTACATATTTTGGTCTGTTGTAGATGCGGAATCCAAAGGAAATCCAGAAGGATGAGTACCAAGAATTCTATAAAAAGACTTTTAATGAATTCTTGGACCCAGTTGCATACACCCACTTCACCACTGAGGTGTGTATATGTTTTCATTTATCTATGTATGGAATACCTGCAATTATGAATATAAATTGTAAATTTACTCTCAAAACTGTGCAGGGTGAGGTTGAGTTTAGAAGTGTCCTGTATATTCCTGGGATGGGTCCTCTTAACAATGAAGATGTAATTAATCCAAAAACAAAGAATATACGCTTGTATGTGAAGCGGGTATTTATCTCAGATGATTTTGATGGCGAGCTGGTAAGTTTTACCATATTGAATTAGACTCTATGACATTGCATATTGATGCTTGCTTGCTCTAATTTTTGGGTCACACAACTGAACTAAATTTTGGTGTTTGTTTTGCAGTTCCCACGCTACTTGAGCTTTGTGAAGGGTGTTGTGGATTCAGATGACCTTCCTCTCAATGTTTCTCGAGAGATACTTCAAGAAAGCAGAATTGTAAGACCGAATCTGTCAACACTTATGTAGTATGCTCCCAAAACAATATTCATAGATGTGCACAAGTGCACATTATGGTAAACTAGTTTTCAATTTGTGAGGATCCCTGTGTCCACTATCCAGGATTTAAAATTTTTTGGAATCAAGATATTATTGCATGTTTCTTATCTCCATATGCTTGATACTTTCAGGTGCGAATAATGAGAAAGAGACTTGTCCGGAAAACATTTGACATGATTCAAGAGGTCTCAGAAAGTGAAAATAAAGAGGTCTATATCTATTAAACTTTTTGTTTCCTTTCTAGATTTCAATTGAGGCACATTTATGGACTGACAAATTTAATCCCAGGACTACAAGAAATTGTGGGAGAATTTTGGCAGATTCCTAAAGTTAGGTTGCATTGAGGATTCCGGAAATCACAAGCGCATAACACCATTGTTGCGATTTTACACTTCCAAAAGTGAGGAGGAGCTGAAAAGCTTGGATGATTATGTTGAAAACATGGGTGAAAAGCAAAATGCTATCTATTACTTGGCAACAGACAGCTTGAAAAGTGCCAAGAGTGCTCCTTTCTTGGAGAAGCTGATTCAAAAAGACATTGAGGTATGCATTCCATCGAGATTTTGGTTGGACTAGCTCATTTGCATGTCAAAAGTGCCAAGAGTGCTGGGGAATTTTTGCATGTAAAAACACTTATCACATTTGTATAGGAAAACTTATTTGTTATTATACCCTTTCTGGGTAATTAATATACCCTTTCTGGAATTACCATTCTCATTAATTGTATTTAACCAACCGGGCAACTATATGCTTCAACCCACATTAAACACTGGGCCATTCGTTGAAAATAAAAGTACATTGAACCCATATAACGTGTTACCATGAACTGATGTGGGTTATATATTTTAGGTTCTGTACTTGATTGAACCTATAGATGAAGTTGCCATCCAGAACCTGCAGACATACAAAGAAAAGAAATTTGTTGACATTAGCAAAGAAGACTTAGAGCTTGGTTAGTACTTCTGTTTTCCCAAGTGTCACTGTTGACGGCACTTATTTTAACAGGTTCATTATGGTATCTCTTGTGATTTTGTTTTGCATCTTTCATGACTGTGCTCTAGGTGATGAGGATGAGGTGAAAGAAAGGGAAACAAAACAAGAATATAATCTTGTCTGTGATTGGATAAAGCAACAGCTTGGTGATAAGGTAGCAAAAGTCCAAGTCTCAAAGCGACTAAGCTCATCTCCCTGTGTGCTTGTTTCTGGAAAGTTTGGATGGTCTGCTAATATGGAAAGGTCAGTCGGGGGCTTTAAACGTTCAAACTATGTAATCAAGAGCTATGTTGGTGATTGTGCTTTATTCAATGAAGGTTTAAATGATTTGCTTTTGCACTGTTTTGTAGATTGATGAAGGCTCAGGCTCTTGGAGATACTTCAAGTTTGGAGTTCATGAGGGGAAGGAGAATATTGGAGATTAATCCAGATCATCCCATCATCAAAGATCTCAACGTGAGACAACTTGACTCTGCTAATTACACAATTCTGAACTGCTCTTGATACTGACCAACAGTACTCTGGTGTTGGTATTCTACTTGCAGGCCGCATGCAAGAATGCACCTGACAGCACTGATGCCAAGAGAGCTGTTGACCTCTTGTATGATACAGCATTGATCTCCAGTGGATTCTCGGTAAGGCCCATCCAAAGATTTTTTTTCTCTTATAATATGGCTTGCATCAATTCACGTGGCTTGATAGTTTTTGAATTTCTCCCTTCAATGATGCAGCCTGACAGCCCAGCAGACTTGGGAAATAAGATCTATGAGATGATGGCAATGGCCCTCGGAGGAAGATGGGGCAGATTAGAAGAGGGAGTGGCAGATGCACCCCAAGATGATGCTGCAGAATCCAGTGTGGCAGATGGCGAAACTTCCGAAACACAAGTGGTTGAACCATCTGAAGTGAGGACAGAGAATGATCCTTGGAGTGAGTGATTAAACGTCATATTTTGGAAATATTTCATTATTGTTTAGAAAATAACGCATGGGAAGAGGATTGGAAAGAACTTTTATTTTGGGGGGGCGGGGGGAGCGGTGGTGTAAGAGAGTATACTGATCACCTTGTGGAAAAGAGAGTTTTGCTGGTGGTGGTTCGTGTAAGTTTTACAAATGGGTTCCTACCAGTTGGTTCTGGTAGGGAGTTGAAGGTCCGCTGTTGGGACAGGCTAGCACGACAACATTTCTTTTGGTGCCCCACCTTTCATTTGCATTCCATTGACATAGACACTCTGTTATGTAAGATGAAAAATAACTTCACTTTTTGTATTTTTGGCCGAAAGTTACCACTTAGAACCACTCAAATGGAAAAAATTTAGACATAGTTGAACGAAAAGAACGAACTTTTAAACCCTCCTGAAGTCGCGATTGTTCTAGTTTCCTCGGAATGCACATTAACAACTAAGAAAAGAAGATGAAAGGTAAGATAGGGAAGTGATAGGCTGCTTTCTTGTGGTAGGACTGTTCATCTTTGACGTTGATGATGCTGAGAGATGGCAATCAAAACAAAGTGTATCGGTCCTGATGGTTGTGTCCAACGTCACCTTAATGCAACTAAATCAGGAAAACGCTAGCAATAGGGTCGGCCTCCTTTCCTTTGCCTTCCTGCGTTTTCAACGTTTTGCTTTTGTGTCATAATAGGCTACCTGTTTGTTGCAGTATATAATTTTAGAAGCAGCAGCATTTAGGGAGTTTTGTTCCCTTTGATTCATGTTATCTAGGGATGAAGTGAGTAAAATATCTTGAAAAAAACCTACACTACTGAAGGAAAGGGAAAGGTTGTTTGGGATATTTGCTTTTTTCCTGTTTTTCTCACTGAGAATGGTCATCACAGCATGTGAAAAAGCAATCACCTGAAATGTTTTTTCCTTTTCAGTTCGTGGTTCTTTTCAACTAAGAGAGAGCAGTTGCTAAGGGGAGAGAGACAAGCATGCAACTGTAATTTGACATATACATCTTCAACATAAAAAAATTGAGAACTTATATATATATAAAGATATTACACAAAAATAAATTTAAAAATTAATGTGATTTCAAGGGATCTGTTAGATCTATTTTATAATAAAAATAATTTTACAATATGACGTATCATATCAAATCACATCAATTTGTAGATTTACTTATGTGTAATCTTTTTGTATCTAAAGTATTTTTTTAATAAGTAACATGTATATTCGAAATTAGTTTGACTTGAATCAAAATGAATAGGTAATTATTGGTATACAAAAAGTGGAATTAGATATGATTTGAAGGAAATCTGTAACACTTCAAAATGAATTTAGTAAATTATAATCCACATGACTTGTTTATACCTCAATGAAATATAAAATGAATCAATTGATATTATTTGATATTATGAGACATATAATGGAGAATTATTACTTCATCAAGCTATTCATAATAAAAAATATTTTAGGTATAAAATAATTTTATAGAAGTAAATTCGCAAACAGACGTGATTTAATATAATACTTTAGAATAATTAAATAAAATTAAAATTATTAAAGGGTCACAATTATATTAATTAATTTAAACTAAATTGTAAAATAGTCATTCGTGTAACATTCCGGGACTTGCTTTTATGACTTCTCGTTTGTAATAAAATTACATTTCAACAAGTTCGGGTTCTGGCCCAGAAAACTAAAACGGGTCGAGTTTTAAAACCTCGAGAACGAACTATGAAGTACAGGTTTTTGCGAGGGTTTAAAGGCGGCCATAAAGTGCTGTCCGCTGTTAACCTTCCATTTCCTCGAGATCTCACAGTTTTCCTTGATAAATATTTCTTGTTCCAAGTTTTTTGTCTCCCGACATTCTCCCATTGATTCAAATCGAAGAGAAACTTGGGCAATTAAGCTAAGTATCCACTGAAACATGTGGAGGAATTTATCTAAACAAGTTTCTCCAAGAAAGATAATTTTTTCCTCCGAATCCTCTTGCTCTTGTTTACCTTCTTCTTCGTCATCCAGTTCTGGAAGGTGTTTTCGAGACTCGAATTTTCTCGAGAAAATCAGACCTCCCGAGTCGCCTAATGCTGTAAATTATTGGTTTCCGGCTTTGGCTTTCGGTCAAAATGGCTTATTATCTTCTCAGACTAATGGATTGAGAAGACCCAGCCTCGCGAATTCAAATTACCCGTTTGGTTTTTCTGGGAATTATAGCTGTGTGATAAGTTATGCAAGTGCTGCGGAGGCTATTGCTTCCGAGGAAGACTTGTCGGGGTCAGATGAAGTGCAAGAACTGTTGGAGGAGATGATTAGAGAAGACAAGGTGTTGGAGTCTCTTTCAAGGCAGCCGAAGAAAATGGTGGCGGGTATGGGGGTAACGAAGTATAATATGCTTCGAAGGCGACAGATAAAGATGGAGACTCAGGCATGGGAAGAGGCGGCCAAGGAGTACCAGGAGCTCCTGACGGATATGTGCGAACAGAAGCTCGCACCTAATCTTCCATACATGAAGTCTTTGTTTCTTGGTTGGTTTGAGCCCTTGCGGGATGCGATTGCTGAAGATCAAGAATCTAGCAAGCAAAAGAAGCACAAACCTTCTCATTATCCGTATTTTGGTCAATTACCGGCGGATATGATGGCGGTCATTACAATGCATAAGCTGATGGGATTGTTGATGACTAATACTGGAGGAATAGGCAGTAGCAGGGTCGTGCAGGCCGCTCTCCAGATAGGCGAAGCAATCGAACATGAGGTGTGTATATTTAGGTTTTTTATTTGCCATTATTACTTTGCTTTAATTTGGTGGAAATTATTTTTCTTAAAGATAGTCAGTGTTAAACAAGTGGAAACAAAGCCGTTCCTTTTATATATATTTGTCAATTTTCATACTAGAACTTTTTTTTATTGGCCCTGGTGTCTGAGAACAAAGTTCCACCTAATCCTGGGGTTGCACAGGCCCTCGGTAAGGAGTTTTCCCCAAGTGCACTTTGGGTAATTCGAGGTGAAGTTCCCCAATCCGATAACTCCTAGAAATTATTTATACTCAAGAGGATTTGAACCTTAGACTTGGAGGGAGCAATCTACCAGACCAAGGCTTTTACTACCCAAGCCAATCCCTAGGAGGATTTGAACCTTTTCTGATATGTAATAATAATATTTATTAAAAAGCGGGAAAGGCGCAATGTAGTACACAAGGAATATATAGAGAGACACCTATCCAGAGAAGAAAAAGATACAAGAAAATCATGCCAATTTGCCCACATGAGAAGGGTATGGATAAAACACAGTTTGAGATTTCCTAAAGTCTATAAAAACCATCTTTCACACTGCAGCGATCTGCGGATTGCCAATGCCAAGCAAGTTGAATCTGTTATTGTACTAGAAGATCATTAATGTAGTTCATCTTGGTAATTCTTATTGGATTTTTCCAATCAGTGGGAAAACTTGTATTTTCTCAAACCAGGAATTGGAAATTTTGTGGCTTTTTTTTCTTTTCTTTTTTTTATTAGTAATCGAAGATTTTATCACGAAATTGGCGTAGCCCGAGTAAACATGAAGTAGACAAGAGCCAAACCTAGTCAGGGATAGAAAAAGAGACAAGATAATGAAATCAACCCATCAAAATCAGTAAGAGCTGCCCTAGTTAGGGAAGTTTTGTGGATTTTATGGAAAATCATGAATTTATGATTTCTCTAAGCAGGCTGTCCAATTTATTGCCATTATCTCTCATTAGAGTCTTATATTTGATCATTTCTCATGTACCAGGCCAGGATACACAGGTTTTTGGAGAAGACAAAGAAGAAGAAGAAGAGCAGCACAGCAGTAAATAAAGCAGAAGGAAAATCTAATAAAGATGAAACAGATAAGAAACCAGAAGGTGAATTTGATCCCATGATTGATGGACAAGAAAAGCCAACCAAAGAACAAGAGAAGTTAAGGAAAAAAGTAACTAAACTGATGAAAAAGCAAAAGGTGCATCAAGTAAGGGGAATACTGAAAGAACAAGATGACGTGGAAGCTTGGGGTCAGGAGGCTCAAGTTAAGGTTTGTGATGTCTGTAGTTGTAAATGCGGCAATCATATTGTTAGCTTTGTCATTATACCTGGTTGTTGTATTTTCCAGGTTGGCTGCCGCTTAATTCAATTGTTGACCGAAACAGCCTACATACAACCTCCAATTGACCAATTAGGAGATGGTCCACCAGAAATTCGGCCAGCATTTTTACACTCCCTTAAAACTTTGACGAAAGAAACACAGTGAGAAAGATTGCATCCCTATTTAATTTAATCTCTCTATATTTCTCTGCCCCCCTCCAATCTATATATATATATAACCCCCTTTTTTAACCATTTTTATCAACAGGAAGTGCAGCAGGAGATATGGTGTTATTGAATGTGACCCACTAGTTTGCAGAGGACTTGAGAAAACTGTAAGTAGACAACAAGCTTCCTTAAACTGTTTGTGTTGGATTATTTTGGTTATCATTTTTACTTGAAAATTTCTTTATTGTGATTGATTGAAAATGCAATGAAGAATTTCATTGTAAATTGTTTTATCCATGAAGTGTAACAATAGTTCTACTTTCTCATGTCAAAACAGGCTAGACACATGGTTATTCCGTATATGCCTATGTTAGTGCCTCCTCTAAAGTGGAGAGGGTATGATATCCAACCTTTCTTTAGTAACATTTAATAGTTATTTGGTTAGTTTAACAGGTTATTATTCCAATTAATGTTCATTTGAAAGCAACCCCTAGGGATTGGCTCAAGTGGGAAAGACCTTGGTCTTGGTGTTATGCTCCTTCCAAGGTCTAAGATTCAAATAATCTTGAGTGCAAACAATCTCTAGGGTCCATCGGATTGAGGGATTTTTCCCTTGAATTACCCGTGGTGCACTTGACTCCTTGCCAAGAGCCTGTGCACCCCCGAGATTAGTTGGGATGTTGTTCTTGGACACCCGGTGCCAATAAATAAAAAATGAAAAATTAATGTTCAATTGAAAGCTAGCTAGATTTACTTTGAGGGTCGTATGCTGAGTCTATTTTTTGGTTTTTAATTTTGCAATGTTTTTGCAGGTATGACAGAGGGGCATACTTGTTTTTACCATCCTATGTAATGCGAACACATGGAGCAAAACAACAACGTGAAGCAGTTAAGAGGGCTCCAATGAATCAATTAGAACCTGCTTTTGAGGTGAGAGCCCTGTATTTTGTTCTTTCAGTTCCTGATCTGTATTTATGTTTTGGTGTGATGCTTAGTTCATTATCACCTTTTCACTTGTGGAAGGCCTTGAAAGCTTCATTCTTTGCTCATATGTTTGCTACTTGTGAGGATCTTACAGCTTGGCTGTTGGTTGTTTACACTAATGCTGTAATTGTTTTATGAAGTAGGCTCTGGATACCCTTGGAAATACGAAATGGAGGGTAAACAAAAGAATACTTAGTGTGGTAGACAGAATATGGGCTAGTGGAGGCGGTCTTGCTGATTTGGTTGACCGTGAAGATGTGGGTAACAGCTTATTTTCCTTTTCATCTGTGCATATTTTTTTCCACCCTTTTGAATGAAAGAAGCCTTTTTTTTTTTTTTTTCCCCTAATGTAAGTGAAACTTCTCTTATTCAACAACAACTCTATTGCTTCCTTGTCACTTAAAACTGTCTGGTAAAGCAACTATGCTTTTTTGTTTATATTAACTATCCTTCTTCACTTTCCCAAAATAGGTTCCTTTGCCAGAGGAACCAGACACAGAAGATGAAGCAGAAGTTCGGAAGTGGAAGTGGAAAGTCAAAGCTGCAAAAAAGGTGAATAGCGAGAGGCATTCACAGCGGTGCGATATAGAACTTAAACTTGCTGTAAGAGCTTCCTTGATTAGTTGAATTTGCTTTGTGTTGTTGAATGTTACAAGAGATTGTGTATTAATTCTTTTGATTTGGGAGCAGGTTGCTCGGAAGATGAAGGATGAGGAAGGCTTCTACTACCCACATAACCTTGATTTCCGAGGTCGTGCGTACCCCATGCACCCATATTTAAACCATCTTGGTTCTGATATATGCCGAGGCATCCTAGAGTTTGCAGAGGGGCGCCCTCTTGGAAAGTCAGGCTTAAGGTGGTTGAAGATACATTTGGCAAATCTGTATGCTGGAGGTGTAGACAAGTTGTCCTATGAGGGCCGGGCAGAGTTTACTGAGAACCATCTAGATGATATCTTCGACTCTGCGGACAGGCCTCTTGAAGGAAGGAGGTGGTGGTTGAGTGCTGAGGATCCTTTCCAATGCTTGGCAGCTTGTATTAATCTCTCAGAAGCATTGAGAAGCTCCTCTCCAGAAACTACTGTTTCGCACATGCCTGTCCACCAAGTAACCTTTTCTCACTCTGGTCACCAAATTTAATATGTTAATGTTTATGTGGATTATCAATCTACTAAATATATACATGATGCTTTGATTTCATTTTAAGAAAGTACTTAAGATTGAGTATACTTCTTGTGTACTTGGGTTATGCCTATTTACTAGTTTCAATAAAATGTTATATTACTTACAAAAAAGAAAAGAAAAGAAAAAAGAAAGTACTTACAATTGCGCATCCTTCTTTTGTTACCTATCAAATTAAGACTGCACTTCCTTGCTTGAAACTTTTAAATTTTTCATTGGACATGATAAAACATATTTCATGGGTTAAAAGAGAAAAGTTAGCAGAAAGAGTTGTCATTGTATAACTTGGACCTAAATTCGGGATGTTTTTATGCATAAATTTATACATTTCTCTATGCACGCTTCTGCATGTCTGTGTGGCTTGGTTCTGCATGTGTTTCATTTGGCAGAGGTAAGGTTACAGTTTCTCAAATGGTGGGTTTTCTTTTTATAGACTATACCAATCTGGTAGTGTCTGATTGACTGCAAACATTCCTAAAATTCTTAAAGTCTTAGGAGGTCTAAGTTCTATTATTTGGAGGGTATCACCTCTAACTGGCATGCTAAAAAATTACTGAAGGCATACATGATTCTAATGCAATTTAAACTTGCGAAAAGAGTTTATCTGTATACTCTTGAATTTTGAAATTTTATGGAAAAAAAGAAGTAAAAGGTGTAGGCCAAGTACACTCAATTAGAAATAGAAAACTCTCAAAAAATTTGGATATTTCGTTGCCTTTTCTTTTAATGAGTTTCTTAGAGAACTTCGTTCTAACAGATAGTTCATGAATTGTTACATTGACAGTACCTATCCTTACACTTGCAGTTATATTTTACAAACCCATAGTTAAGTTTTCTTGTCCCATACTAAATATTTATCTTTTTCTTCTCTCTCTCTCTCTTGCAAGGATGGTTCATGTAATGGCTTACAACACTATGCTGCCCTTGGGAGGGACAAGGTAAAAACTTCTGTAATTGTTGGGATCTAAGAAAGTTGCAGTACATGTAAGTTGCACAATGAAGCTGTCTCTGTGGGATATGGAAGTATGGTTTAAACTGCATAGAACAGTTGATTTTATATGTACAATCTTGTATATGAAATTAATGATTTTTTTGGCTTTAAATTTGAAGGTTTGAAACTTACATTATTTGATATAAACTATGATGATTGAAAAAACATTGAAATGAGTTGGTCGTGGTTCCAAAATTTGCATATATTGACCCTTGGCTGATCCAAATACCTTCAGGGGATTACAATATTTCTAAGGCTTCTTAAAATCTTAGCAATCTAATTTCTGGAATTTTTGTTTGACATTGGCATATTGTCCTCCTCACGTGCCTGTGATTTATTTTTAATTTTTATTAAATTGCTTTGATCTTATAGTTGGGAGCAGCTGCAGTAAATCTTGTTGCGGGAGACAAACCTGCAGATGTTTACTCTGGAATTGCTGCCAGGTAACCATCTCTCTCTCTCTCTCTCTCTCTCTCTCTCTCTCTCTCTCTCCCCCCCCCCCCCCCCAAAAAAAAAAAACAAGTTGCAGTGTGTGAAGAGTCGTGCTCAATGAGGCACCCATAAACAGTGGCTGCTGCAAGTGTTTCTAAACGGTGGCTGTTGCATATTTCCTGAATGCTATGTTTTCATGGGAGAAAAAGAATAATTTTTTTTATAGGAGAGGAGAACATGTTGGAAGGAAATAAAAATAGATTATGCAGCAAATGTTTTCCAATGAATTGAGAAAGAATAAAGCGAAACCTTAATGAAATGAGGAACGAATCTGTGTTGTTCACAAGTTGCAACTGTTTAAAAATAACATATTTTCTAATAGGGTCTAACAAAAGACTTCATTTTTTTCTTCAATCAGTATAGAAAGATCAATTTTGTTGAAATTTACTTTGTACTGAATTAAGACAAGGTCCTTGTTGACTTATTCAGATCAGGTCCCTTGTTATATTATTAATTCAAAGACAAGAACAAATATACTAGATGGTGCCAGTATCGCTGATGTCGAATTGCCTAGATTCTCCGAAAGCAATATTTTTAAGGTCAAAGCTTTCCTCTAATCTAAGTTGGAAGAAATTCCTTCAAACCAATCTATTAAATTACCAAGTGTTCTTTGAACATGTGAGATGATCATTTTTTTAAAGGATTAACAGTTCAAGTCTACCATTAACTTATTTTCCTTTAACATCTGAAAACCCTTCTGTCTGTTAGTGTATGTATGGGATTGTGGTGAGAAATATTGCTTTTGGTTTAAAGCTTATAGCTTAGAGCTTAACGTAATAAGCTCTAATATTAAAAAGTTATTTACTGTTTGGAATCCATATGTCTAAAGTACTTTTAAACATATTATATTTGTTTGAAAACAAATTAAAAAAGTACTTTTTGAGAGAAAAATGACATAAAAGATCATATCCTTGATAGAAATCAAATATTATAATCAAATAATAACAAAAACAGTCTAATAAGATTTTCAGTAAGTATAATGAAAAAAAATGTCTTCAACGATGCATAAGTGAAAGAGTAATACAATTTCTGGGATTGGCAATACAATTTCTGAAGGGAGGAGTGCTCAACAGAAATCTAAAGGGAGGAGGATACAAGAACGCAGAAATTTCTGGGATGGGCAAAGCCTGTCATTATGTTAAAATTATAATGGTAGTTTTGTCCATCACATATTTATTTATCTCTCCACTGCATTTGACAAAAAGCATCATTTTGATGCTTTTGCTTAAACGTAATTTTCTGCTTTTTCTGGATTTAAAAGTACTTCACTGCAAAACTACCAAACGGGCAAATTTCATCAGTTAAGTACTTTAGAATCTACAATCGCACTTTTTAGGCCTCTCACTGCAATCCCAAACAGAGCCTTAGTCTGACACAGTTAATCCTATTAAATGACACGTGTCACTCGTGACAATTAATAAACTGATTTTGAGGAATTCCCTCCAAACTAGTTAGGAGGAAATCTTTGTTCTATTTTTCACCTATTCAATTGTTTCAGCTGGTGCTTATAGCTGCATAATGCTCTTTACTAAAGGAGGTCTTAGGGTTCAAGTCAGGAACAGATAGGGATTCAGAAGGTTACTGTACCCAGTAGGGCCAGTACCCAGATAGGGATTTAGCTTCTATTGCCTTTTCATTAAAAAACTTGTTGAAGTTCATTGTTGTGCCTGCAGAGTCCTTGACATCATGAGGAGAGATGCAGAAAAAGATCCAGCAACTAATCCAAATGCATTGCACGCAAGGCTTTTAATCGATCAGGTTTTTCTATAGTTACTTGTCAAAACATTTTGGTGTAAAATCTTGGTCAAGATTATGTTCTTTACTTGTGTTGTAGTAAACGTTAAAATTGTGCGTAATAGTTTTAGTGATGCAGTTGACATTATTATGTTGTATATGAATTAGATGGCTTGGAGTTAGTAGTTACCCTTTAAAGGAATTTCTTTTTTTTTATCGGTAAATAAAGTTTATTGATCATAAGAATTGGCAAAAGCCCAAGTACACGTGTCATATACAAGAGTAACGCCTAGGAGTGATATTCTAGCGATATAAGAAATTCATGAATGGTCATGCCATTAAAATCAATTACTAAAGGAATTTCATGTAACACCAGTTGTTTGCAATTCCTTTTATCATTATTCTAATTGTTTGCCTTTGTTACTGGCTAACTTTAGGTGGACCGGAAATTGGTTAAGCAAACGGTGATGACATCTGTATATGGTGTCACTTACATTGGTGCCCGTGACCAGATCAAGAGGAGATTAAAGGAGCGTTGTGCCATTGCAGATGATGATGAAATGTTTGCTGCGTCTTGCTATGCTGCAAAGGTAAAAGAATACAACTATCCTGTGAGTGTGTGTGACTGTGTGCCTACATGCTGACATGAGCATTGAGCCTATCGTTCGGCCTATATTTGGCTTTTATTGATTATTTCACTGCCTGAACAGACCACATTGACAGCATTAGGAGAGATGTTTGAAGCTGCAAGAAGTATAATGAGCTGGCTTGGCGATTGTGCAAAGGTGTGTCTACGGATGTGAATCCGGATCAGATAATATTTACATGTCTTAGTTTGTGGGTTTGGGATAAATTTAGATTTCTTTGAATTCCTCGGTCAATGGGAGTCTGAATTTGATTCCAGTAAGTTAGTGTTGCATTTGTAAATGTAGTGAAGGGTTAATTGAACACTCTTCCATTGAATTGGTTGGAGTGACTACTTTATTGCTCCATTGATGGATAGTTATGGTCTTGTCTTTATCGTGTTCTGGATAAATATGGTTATTCTCACTTTTCCCCTTAATTGGTTGGCATGACTCATTTATTTATGCGGGGAAGGTTTACTAAGACAGGGTCAGAACAGTTCTGTTTGGAATGTAGCTCCCATTTGCCACATATGGATGATATGAAACGGAAGGAAAAATCACACATAATGGTGTTAAGTTTAAGTTTCATTTCATTGGACCTTGTATGAATGATACATTGCTTTTAGCGATGTTTACATTTCTTTTGTGGATATGATCACTCCTCATTCTTAAACCCCTAAGGGTTGGCTCAAGTAGTAAGGGCCTTGATCTGGGGTTATGCTCCTCCCAAGTCTAAAGCTCGAATCCTTGGGGCAAACAAGTTTTAAGGTTCACGTCCCATTGGTGAGAAGCCGACAATTTACCTGGTTCGTGTAATGTGGGCTTGTTGCACAGGTCTGGGGTTTTACCGGGTAAAATGACATGTTGCATTTGCAGGGTCTCGGGGTTTCTTGTCATTAAAGAGGAAAAAAAAAAAAAAGATCACTCCTCACTCTATTAAAATTTCGTATTGAAGAAAAAAAATGTTGTGGTTGCTCAGATTCTAGACCTGCTACCTTGTGCCAAGTTTGTAAGAGTGTAGCAGAAGCGGAAACGTTGATGAAAAATCGATATGGTTGATTGGTCACTGATAATTTGCTTTTGTGATTTAAAACCTTAGATGTCAAGTAATTGGTAAATCTTTCTGCAGTTTTGTAACTCTCTCTCTCTCTCTCTCGTTCTCTCTCTCTCCCTCCCTCCCTCCCCTCATCTGTGATAAGGTTACTGTTTCTTGCAAATGAAGATCTTTCTTGCAAAAGTCTGTCATTTGATTTGTTTTGTTTCACCTCTCTTTTGATTTTTCTGTATTAAAAAAATTGAGTTTTCCATATCAGAAAGGTTACTGTTCTGAGATTCTTTGTCTAGCATTGTTCAGAATCATTGCCTGTGTCATGTTTGTTCTATTTATTTGCTATAGAAATGGACCTGTTGGACTCCTACTTTATGGCCTGCTGTCTTTTGGGTTGACCGTTCATCCATCATCACAGTAATACTGAACCATATTGTTCTAATTGAAGTAACAAGTGATGTCAGGTGAAGTTCTGGATTTTCTATTTTGGTTAAATAGAAATTGACAAAAAAAAAAAAAATTTCTTGGCCCCTTGGTAAATATTGATATACGGTTTGGAATTTCAGTTATCAAAAGTCTTTGTATCTGTGGCCGGCCATTTATACTCATTGTTGTGTAAACCACTTATTCCATAGCAGCTCTCTTGAAACAATGTTGCCGGTTTTATGCTATATAATATTACCTCTAATCCCTTTTCATCACATACTGCCGACACCTAACTTTGAGCACTAAACAGGTTATAGCTTCGGAGAATCAGCCCGTGAGATGGACCACGCCTCTTGGGCTTCCTGTTGTACAACCCTACCGTCAATTGGGAAGGCACCTTGTAATGCTCTTAACAAAATTTTAGAACATTAAAATGTCTTGTGTACTTCTTTTATTGTTATTAGAATTACAAGCAAATCCAACGTCAGTTTTTGAGGTGTCATTAAAACTGCTGGATTTTCAATGCAGATTAAGACTTCTCTTCAGGTGTTGACATTACAACGAGAAACTGACAAGGTAACCTTGTTTAACATTTAACTTGTGTCTGCTTTCCTAATCTTGGCGACTTAAAAGAGAAGTGTTGAATACATGCCCAAGTCTATGTGTTATAAAAAGGGATGTTGATGGGATTATGGTTGGGTTCTAAAATCGAGTAGCGTCTTGCCTTGCTAGGATTTGAATCTGATTGAAGTTGTTAATTCTTCACACACACACACACACAGAGATCAGACTTGGTTCTGAATCAAATAATATTTGAAACCAAATCCAGCTGGTTGGAATCCAAACTGTTCACAGCCATACAACAAGTACTGTATGAAGCTTTCTTCATCCATATATCCCATATTCCTTAACTGGAGCTATCTTCAACCATATATTTTAAATATTTCCTCGTCTATGTATTTGAGATTCCTTAGTTAAGGCATTGTGCAGTCATTCTAATCCTGAGTCTGTGATTTTGAAGTATCCCACATCTCATTTGTGAGTTTTAAGCTATCTAAGAGTCAATCACTTGATCGATATTGTTTGGACAACTTTCATAGGTTATGGTTAAGCGGCAGAGGACAGCCTTTCCCCCAAATTTTGTGCACTCGCTTGATGGTTCACACATGATGATGACTGCCGTTGCATGCAAAAGGGCAGGCCTTAACTTTGCAGGTTTGAACTGGATTTTATTTTATTTTTTTTGCATTATATCTGTCACAAACACGCACACACTTGTGTTTGTGCTCATGTTTGAAATTTTACTGTATGATACCTATGCTTGCTTACAGGAGTCCACGATTCATATTGGACACATGCATGTGATGTTGATGAGATGAACAGAATACTGAGAGCAAAGTTTGTTGAACTTTACAAGGCACCAATACTGGAGCATGTAAAGTTATCTTTACTTTTAGAACTTAGAAGTTCTTGAATTATGAGGAAATATCCGTCCTATCATGTATTTGTAATTTGTGATTTCTCATTTTGCACTCAATGAGTTATGTATTCTCTGTTGACATCACATTGATCCCTTTGTTTTTGTTTTTTTTTTTCCCCCTTTTTGTAGTTGTTGGAGAGCTTCCAGAAGTCTTTTCCAACATTGGAATTTCCTCCCTTACCAGAGCGGGGAGACTTTGATCTCAGAGATGTGCTGGAATCTCCGTATTTCTTCAACTAGTGTGAGGCAGATGCTTACTTTCGCAGTTTCCCTTACTAACTTGGACTCTATATCGTTGTCATTCAGTGGAAGGTGATGACAGCTTTACTTTCATTCACTGGCATGCGGTTGTGAAGGCAGATTACCACATCCAACTATCAGAGTGTAGAGAAAAATTTATGAAACTCAAGGTTTGGCTACCCCCATTCGGTTTCCTGTGTAACTACCCACAATCAGTTTGCTGTGGAATTCCTGTATATAAGTCAAAACAGAATGCATCAAGCCATTGGCAGAAGAGAAGACGACCCAAACGAGGAGTTCTGCTCTCTATCTTCTGCATCAGCTACTTCAAATTGCTTTGAGGAAATAAGATACATGTGGCATATATTGGAAACAACACCACCTCCAACAGTAATATCAACTAGGTCTAGGTTTACAATGGAGGACATCAAAGCTTCAACGGTAACCCTTGATTGGTGATGATTAAAATTGGTTCGTGAAGGGTGAAAGAAGGTTCTTTGTCTTCAGAAACACTGAGCAGCAATTAGTTGGCTCATGATCATTTTAGGCTCAGTTAGCCAATTGGATCGTTGGATATGTTTATTTAATAGGTATTTTTGCCATCTCTCGTGTACAATCTGTTGTCGTGCTAATTCCTGTTCGGCCCTTTGATCCTTGCTGTAATTCAAAGCAAAATCTTCCAATTCGTATTGAAGAAAGAAAATAATGCAATTTGGAGTTGTCTATGGTTCTTGCAATTTGCGTCTCTCTACCTAACCATAAATTTATGTAGTTTATTGAGTTTTAGAAGTTAATAATCCTTTTTAAGTTATTACTCTTGATGGTTTTCATGATGGAGAGAGCAAGAAAGATACAGGAAGAACAGATGATGTTGATAGCATAGAAAAAAGTGAATCGACGAACGTTTCGTACCTGGATGCATCCACTAACGTGCCTGACGTAAAACATGATAGCACCACAATCTTAAGTTATGTATGCAATTTTCAAAGCAACAATCAGAAAATATAAACAACTGAATAAAATAATTTCAATAACGAAGGATGCACTGTCAAAAAGAAAAGTCTAATCCCTCTTACAGAGTCATCTTGAAGGCCATCTGCAAAGGCCATTGATTAGTCAACTTAAATAGAAGTAATTAAGTATAGCAAAGAAGCAGATTATATTTAATGCAGTGCAATGTAAAAGCAACGCAGCTGATGTTGAAAAATACAGATCAAAATGCACCAATAAGCAATTTTGGAGTTGGCGTGAGATTGAACCCCATGAAAGTAACCTCAAAGCAAAACAAATGAAAATTTTAGCAGAACTTTTCAAAGTCTCTGTAGTTGCTTCTTTAGTCAAATCATAAATATATCCGCCTATCTATATAATAAGTCCATGTAATAATGTATGGAAACGAACACGACAGAGAGACGGGACGAAGACCTAGTCAGCAGCAAATTAAAGCCTGCAGAAAAATATCACCTTCAGCGATAAGGTTCTATGGAAAATAAGAACAACCTTATTTGTCACTGTCAAAAGGGAAACTACACCCATCTTTTTAATATCCTCCTTTGAGATTAAGTTTCAGTCAAGGTTTTGCAAGATTACCGTGCTCGTACACCTGAAGGTCATTGCAAGCAGCAGCTCCATTTGAATGTTGGTACGAGCTTCTCGGTCTTTGTTCTTTGTTCTTTGTTCTTCTTCGTTTCATGTCTAGGATGTTCTCATTAATTTATATGGCTAAAGATCTTAAAAGCTTCTCGAGGTTCTGTAAGATTGGCTAGAAGTTTTTTCAACTCCTTTTTCGTAAGTTGCACAAGAACGAGAGAGTAAAATTTGCATTATGATCACACTCTACTGATCTCCTACCCTTAGAGAGAGCATAACAGCTGTGCTTTAGCTTATTATTTTTTTCTTTTTTTGAAAAGAAGAGGATCATACTCCAATTTATTAATATACCCTCACTTATGGTAGAGGAATACCTGTGCTTTAACTGCTTGATTGACTCAAAAGCTCATTCATATTCCTGGTGGTAGAGGATCTCATAGGTGCCTCCGCCTATGGAGAATTGTCAAATTCTCTCATATTTGACAAATGCACTGAAAATATAACTATGAAGAGTGAACTTTCTACTATCCAGAAAAAACAATTGCAGAATTTTGGAAATTAATGAACTTAAGTAAAAGAATCCAGAGTCTGCAAGCAAGTTCTGTTCCCAGTCACTAATAATAATGAGAAGAATAAACGCATTAAATATTTTGAGTGAATTACAGTTTCCCTTTTCTTTTACCTTGAGCTCTGAATTTGAGAACTATATCAAGGGAATTTTATTAGTAATGCATCCAACCAGATGAAACACTAAATAAATTTACTTGATGGCACTTCCTTCAGATTCGTTTTAATAAGTTAGCATCATGCTGTCATACCGGTGCAAGTTTCCTTTTTCTTTTTCTTTTGTGGAATTTTATTGTAAGTTTAATCTTGATTCTCGTTGAGATCAAATTCATTCTGATTACTGAACATATCCCAGTTACAAAGATGATGTATTCTAAATCTACCACTCATGAGGAACTACAACCTGACCTTGTCTTCATTTGTGTGTTCAAAGAGAAAAGGAACCTTGTCACTGCCGCTGAAAACATAAACTCCTTAACTTGAAGACATATGAGTATAGTGAATGCTTAACAATTTTTCTGTCATCCTTGCATACAGCCCAAGGAAGATGCAAGTCCACTTATATGTCTCGCACAGTCCCTGTTGGCTTCTATTTCAGAAATCACAGAAGCTGTAGTATGCATAGAATTAGAAAAAGAAAATTTTCTTGAATTTGGATGCTACCTTTACCGGGCTTCTTTCGCCATAATGGAGTTACTGTCAGCTGAGAGTTTCCCCGCGAATGCAATAGAGATTCTACGAACTCTATCCAAAAATGTTGATTTGGCCAAGGATCTTGTGAAGAGGTGCCAACAAGGAACACGTCCAATTTTGGACAGTGAACAGGGAAGCATCATAGCACAGCTTGAGGTGGTGATAAAACACGTGGGAGAATGCCTGGGCCTGATACCTGCATCATCATTTGAAGACCAAGTATATATAGAAGTTGCTATCCGGTCTATATCAAATGAGATGAAGAAAGCTCAATTTACAACCAGGCGAACTCTGTCATCCATGACCTCTGAGCTCGATTCACATATATTGTCTTTGGAGAATCAACTGAAGGAAGAACAATTATCAACAGAGACAGACCTCTACCCCATAAATATTGAGGATTCTACCGACAGTACGTTCTTCAATACGCCTCGTGTTATTGAAGCTCGTAAAAGCACTAGTTACAAAACCAATAGAAAACCTTGGAACATGAGCAGATCCTTATCCACATTGCCACAGGTGGCTCAGGAGATAGAGCCTCTTTATGAAACTTTCTTTTGTCCTCTTACGAAGAAGATCATAGATGACCCTGTCACCACAGAAACTGGAGTGACTTATGATAGGAAGGCAATAAGTGAGTGGTTTGAGAAGTTCAAAAACTCAGAGGAGATTTTCTGCCCAATCACAGGGCATAAGCTGGTAACTAGAGATCTCGTCACTAATATAGCCCTGAAGTCTACAATAGATGAGTGGAGAGAAAGGAATGAAGAAGCCACAATCAAGGTTTCCCAGGCAGCTTTGTCTTTAGCCAGTTCAGACACTATGGTACTGGAAGCAATAAAAGATTTGCGAAGTATCAGCCAAGGGAGACAACACAGCAGGAAACAAGTCTGCAGTAATGGAGTATTGGCATCACTAGTTAAGTTTCTACAGTACAAAAACATAGATGTTGTCTGTGCAGCACTGGAACTACTACGACTATGTGCAGAGGAAGATGATGGCATCAAGGTTACAGCTCTTTACCTGTTTTTTCTGATTTTCATTTAGAAATACAATCAAACAATAAAAAAATCAATACGATGCTATGGAGTTTAACCTAGAGCTAAAAGCACCCTCGTGCCGCTGTTTGTCAATATAATCAAAACAAAAAATGATAACTTTGAGAGGTGAAAACAGAGTCTCACTCAGATCTATGGACCAAAAAAGAAGCCCATCATTTTCATCAGGTGCAGACATCTAATATCTTCTTGGAAGTATATGTATATTTTCCACTTTCCTTTGCCATGAGATAGATCACATTGATGAATCCTTGTCTATAACTTCCACTTTACACTATATAAACCTCCCAAATAAGCTTTTGAGTACACTCTTCTAGTTCCAAATTTCTGCTATTTCTATCGTGTATTGCGTGTGTGCACGTATAAGTATATATGCTTATTTAAACCACTTACCAAAGAACTTCCAAAACAATATACATTGGTGGCTTTTTTTGCAGGAAATCATTTCCAAAAAAATGCATATTTCCACAGTAATCAAAATGCTGTCGAGTAGTCATCAGCGTGTAAGGCATGCATCATTGCTGTTCTTGCTTGAGCTTTCAAGATCCAAATTTATGTGTGAGAAAATTGGGTCGGTTCCTGGAGGAATTCTAATGCTGATATCTCTTAAATTCAAACCTTCCATCGACATCTTTGCTTCAGAAAAAGCAGATGAAACCCTCAGGAACTTAGAGAGATCACCAAACAACATTAAGCGCATGGCAGAATGTGGACTTTTGGAGCCCCTTTTGAATCAACTTATTGAAGGTAATTTTCAGAACGTGTTCCCAGCTTTCTACGCCACTTCAAACAGTTGAATAAAAGGATATATATTGAAATGGAACTGCAAAAGTCTTTCAAAATTTATATTATGAGAAGCATACTTAAAATTAATAACAGCTACCAGAAAATTATATGGAAAGTAAAGAATTGTTTCAGACTACTTCGAATAACCATATTGTCCACCATCAGAGCAGATCGTATTAACAGCATAGCTTCTAGAAAATCCTCTCTCTTCAACAAAAACTGATGTAATGTTAGCTAAAGTAATTGACTGCAGGTTGTGAAGATATGAAAATGGAAATGGCGAGCTACCTTGGGGAAATTGTTCTCGGACATGACAGAAAAACCTACGTGGCTGAGAGGGCTTCTCCCCCTCTCATCAAAATGGTTCGTAGTGGGAACACTTTGTGCAGAAGGGAAGCATTTAAAGCTCTATCTCAAATCTCAACCTATCAACCAAATGGCAAAATACTTGTAGAAGCTGGACTAGTACAAATTATGTTTGAAGAGATGTTTACCAGGAGAATCTGTGACGAACCTATGAACTCGACTATGGAAGCAGCTGCGATACTAGCAAATGTATTTGAATCTGTGCTTGAGCTTGAGAACCTCCAAGTGAATACTCGTGGACACACCATGTCTTCCAACTACGTTGTATACAACATCATCAACATGGTAAAGAACTCAACCCCTGATGATCTCAATATCAACCTTATCAGAATTCTCTTATGCCTGACAAAGACACCAAAATCAACAGCCACCGTTGTCTCAGCTGTCAAAACGACTGATGCAAGCTACACTCTGACTGAATTCACCAATAATCCACATGATGAACTTGGGATAGCATCAATCAAGCTACTTGGTGCACTTTCACCCTACATGGGCCATACACTAATAGAAAGACTTTGCAAGACAAGAGGCCATCCTGAGAACCTAATCCAGAGCCCAACTGAAGTAACTCAAATCACAGAGAGACATGCAGTTTCAGCGAAATATTTAGCACAACTCCCTCACCAAAACCTCACACTCAACCTAGCTCTTCTAAGCAAGAATGCAGTCCCTACTATCCTACAAACAATCAATCAAATCCAAAGAAGTGGAACAAGGTCAAGCAGGTATGCAAATGCTTACTTGGAAGGACTAGTGGGCATTCTAGTCAGATTCACAGCAACACTGTATGAACCTCAAATGCTGTTTCTTGCAAGAAACTACAATTTCACGATAGTGTTCTCAGAATTGCTGATGAAAACATCAAGTGATGAAGTTCAAAGGTTATCAGCAATAGGATTGGAGAATCTCTCGACAGAGTCAATAAATCTATCAAAACCACCACAGATCAAGAAAACCAAGTTTATGAAGCTATTCTACTTACCAAAGTCCCTATCTTTTGGTTCATCAAGGCGGAGGAAAATACCAGTGTGCCCAGTTCATCGAGGGGCATGTTCTTCGCAAAACACATTCTGTTTAGTTGATGCCAAGGCAGTTGAGAGGCTGTTGGGATGTTTGGACCATGAAAATGTAGAGGTGGTTGATGCTGCATTGTCAGCTATATGTACATTGTTGGATGACAAAGTTGACGTAGACAACAGTGTAAGCATGTTGAGTGAAGTAAATGCCATAAAGCATGTTCTGAACGTGGTGAAAGAGCACCAGCAAGAGGGTCTGTGGCAAAAGTCACTTTGGGTTATTGAGAAATTTTTAATGAAAGGCGGTGACAAGTCTGTTTCAGATATATCGCAGGACAGGTTGTTTCCTGCCACATTGGTGAGTGCTTTCCATCATGGAGAGGGTAATACAAGGCAGTTAGCTGAGAAGATTTTGCGGCATTTGAACAAGATGCCAAATTTAACTACTTACAAGCCTGTCATGTAAAACTCTCTCTCTCTCTCTCTGGTCTTACTGCAACGCTGCAGTTGACGGCGTCTTATGGTTCCAAGTTGCCCAAGAGTGGTGTTGCTTTGCATAGTTGAAGTTGTGATTTGAAAGGTGTAACATGTAAATCGTACACATCTTCTTAACATGCTTGTTGCTGTTCTTAAATGAATTTGACGACTTTGAATGTTTCTAGTTATTCATCGATGTGTTTTTTATGAACTGAAATCCCATAACAATTTTCCTTTTATTCACGTACATTCTACAATTCACAAAAAGATAAACACATCACACGCTGTATCTATTTCTCTTCTTATTGTAGAATGTGTTTCGGTTAGAAATTATAAGAATTCCTGTTATGTTTACCCATTTATCATTAAGTGATTTAAGGCTTATAGTCTGCCTAGGCCTCTTTGCAGAGTATTTACAAATTATATCTGTGTATATTTACAAAAATTCTATGTGCACTCACTTTTGCGTAGTCCTTTGCGCACTATTAATTTTAAAATAAATATAGTAATTTGATCAAATATATTTTCATTTATTAATTTATTTTCAAAATTATTGATTTAATAAGTTTAACTTAATAACATGGTATGGTAAGAACAAAATTTTATACGTTAAAAGATCTCATTTCAAAGAATTTAACCCTCAACGTTACAGGCTTTGGAAACAAGCGGGAAATGTGCTGAGAGTGATATAGAAAAGTGGACTGAGAGCACAAAGAAGAAAAGACAAAAACTAAAACATGTTAATTGCAAAGTGTAGCATCTATTAAAAACTTAGGAAAGGTGGACTACTTTATCTGAATAGGCCCGTGGTCTTCTTTGAACATGACGAACCACTTTTCAAGTTATCCCCTAGCCAATGCTATCTCCAACTTTCTTGCACATTCATTTACTCATGGCTATGTAGTTGTCCTTATGACAGTTAAAAACTTGATGCTCTTCACTAATATTCACATTTCATTACATACAAAATCAGGGAAAGAGTACAATGATATGTTGTACAGAGACACAGAAACTCATTCAAACTACTCAAAACAATCCAAAAAAAAAACTACTCACAACAATCGAGAGTAGTAGAAGAAATATAGTACAGGATACAACATGTGCACAACAAATGCAAAAACTTCTGGTGTCAAGGCCATTGGAAACATTTGCCATCAAAATTAAAGAATGAATTCTGACTAAACAAATATGTTGCTGATGCTGAAATTAGTAAGATAAATATCGCCACAAACACACAAATTTGGTGAGAGTGCCTGGCCTCTACCACTTTCACAGCCTCATGCTCCGAAACCATGACATCAACATTATTTTGGTAAACAGAAGATTTCACTTCACCATCAGAGATAGGTTCCTCTCCTGATGATTTATCCACCTGATTTGGAAAAAGAAGAAAAGAGAGATTTTTTTAGAACAGAAACTCCAACTTTAACAAATAAATTGTCAAACCTCAAAACTTCTTGTTCCGTAAATCAATATGCTTCCCAATGAACAAACATCAGAACTCAATGTCAATGGTGTGAGAACCCTCAAGGATCAATGGGTTAAAAACAATTTTGAAAGAGAAATGTTAGGTCTACACACAAATTTTACACAAGGAAGTTTACACATTGATGTGGCTTCATGCAATATGTCATATCTACATTACAATAAAAAGAGTTTTACAAGCTAATGGATCACATTAAACCTCGTTACTGCATAGACTTTTTTGTGTAAGATTTATCTGTAGACCATACATTTCTCATGTTGAAAGCCTTGGTACGATACAGACGGAGAAATGTATACAAAAAAAAGCCAAGCAGAACACACTTTTAAGACCTAGCAACCTAAGCTTTAATTAACTTTTATAGATCAATAAATCATAATAGCATATAAGCTTAGCATACTATGTGATACACATGCTATTTGGTCTCATGTGCAGCTAAATTCAAGGCATATTTATATGAGCCTGGTCTAAACT
Organism: Carya cathayensis; assembly: GCA_011037825.1. Taxonomy (NCBI): domain Eukaryota; kingdom Viridiplantae; phylum Streptophyta; class Magnoliopsida; order Fagales; family Juglandaceae; genus Carya; species Carya cathayensis. The sequence continues at coordinate 39,339 of QGSO01000960.1, read as the reverse complement.
AACCACACTTTAAGCTGCCCCGTGGCTGTTATAATCCATGATGACCATTGCTACCCACCACTTATCTTCAATCTAAAGATATGCAAGTTGAAATATCATACAAATTAAAAAAGACCCAAAGAATACCTGCCTGGAGACTTTTATCCAATGACCCTGCGACTGCCTCCACAGATGTTTTTGTACAGTTAGCGTTGATTTGATCATTCTTGGAAAACAGTAACTCTTTGCTGTCACCATCTACATCGCTGTACATAATCTTAGAATGCCATAACTTCTCCACGAGAATTTTGTTCTCCTTTGTTAATTTATTTAGCTGCATAGAAAATATCAAAATTGGAGGCTATGAATGTTCTATTGTATACATCACCTCAAGCTACAGTTGCATCATTCAAAACCATCACATAGATAAGGTTCAATGAAAACTGTGTTTTCATTAGCAGCACTATTTAGTTATAGACAAAACACAACGGAACAATTTGATATCCATGCGAATGCAACGGCAACCTCACTAAATGTAATCATTTAAACTAGTGAAGGTAGAAAGATGAATTATGAAATGGTTATAATCTATGAAAGTTCATACCTGCTTTTGGATGCGCTCCCTTTCAGTGGCTAGTTGCACTGCCATATCCATAATAAACTTGGTCCCCGTGTTAATTTCTTTTGCACTTTCTAATTTTGCATTGTTAGCTTGATCCAGAGACATCTCCAAGAATTCTGTTCTATCCCTTAGGAAACTTATTTCATTATTAAGTTCTAAGTTAGTTTCAGATAGCAAAATGCATTGCTCCTCTGCAGTCTCGGTCTTACTTTCGGCTTTTGCAACCTTGGATTTTAGATCCTCAATCAGAGTTTCCATATCCCAAATCGCAGCGTATAACATGTTCTGCTGTTCTTGGCTTGCCTCAGAAGATGACTTCGCATGCTGCAATTGGATCTCATATTCCCTCATCTGCTTCTCAAGTAAACCCACCTTTTGATCAGTGTTAGTAGCACTTCCTTTATGAAAATTCAGCTCTTCAGTGAGCTCCAAGTTTGTCTCCGTTAACTGAGCAGCCTTGGCTTCTGCACTTTCAGCCCTACTTTCTGCAATATATATGTTTTCTTTCAATGAATCAATCACATTTTCCATTTCACTGTGCTGCTCTTGACTTGCTTCATTGCAGGCATTTGCATTAACAAGTTGGACCTGAGATTCTTTCAGCATTTCCTCAAGAAGGTTCACTTTTTCTCTCAAAGAAAACACTTCAGTGCTTTGGGTAATATGTTCTGCATTGCTCCTTTCAAGCTTTTCTAAAGCGACATCTTTTTCTTTAAGCTGTTCAATGCAATCTTGAAGCTTAGTCTTCATTTCAATTTCTCGTTGAATTGAACCATTCCGATTAAATTGAACAAGCTGGACTTGGCCAACCATGTCCTTTGACATATCCATAAGCACCTCAGCAGCATTTTCTGCCTCCAAAAACCTTCCCCAAATAACTTCAGCCGCTTCTTCCATGTGAAATGCTACTTGTTCTGTATGGTGTAGCTTTACTTCCAGTTCTTTTTCACTTTGTCTCGATTCTGCCAACTTCTTCTCGAGATCTAGCTCCCTTGCAAGAGATTTATCCAGCACCCGTAGCAAATGTTTTTGTTCTCCGGTTATCTTCATATTTGATTTTGCATTTATGTTTGATAGCTGACCATTTTCTGATAATTCCAAGCCCATGTCAATTTGCCCTGTTAAAATGCATGTTTTAGAGATGTAACAAGTAATAATAATAATAATATGCACCTTTAGTATCTGAAGCAACCATCTAGTTAGACAAAGGTTAATAACTCACCATTCTCGAACATGAAACCTAAGACGGTCCTCTGAAACTTGGCTAACTGCTCCTTCAGCTCCAAAATCTGCACTTGAGACTTCTTTAATGATTGTTCAGAATCTTGCAAGTTCTCTTCCATCTTAGTAGATAGTTCTCTCAGGTGTCTGCATGAAGATATTTTAAGACGGGCATCAACAATTTCTGCTTGGAGATTATCCTTGAAACTGTCCAGCTCTCTTAGCTCAGCATCTAAAATGCCAGATAAGAGATCAAATGTCAATAACTTCTCAATAGAGCCTGTTGAAATATAGTTATTCTCCAAAGCCATCGCTTGAAGATCATTTTCCTGAGCCAGAAGGTACATCAATAGGATATGCAAATTTACCAACTTCTCAGAAGAATATTCCAAGTCCAAGTCTAATTTTTCTATAATTTTCATGGACCTCTCTATCTCCTGTCTACCATTTTCAGTGGGTGAAACTCCATGTAAGTAAAGTTTCCCAGACTCTCGAGTCCCAGTACACATGTCACGAACAGCTTCATCGCCCATTTCCACCGCTTAGTCTTGGGTTCAACCAACCAACCTGACGAAACGCCAAAACACCAAGCAAGATGAAACAAAAGGAAAGGCAGACCAAAATGAATCAAAGTAACTCTACTTGTTAAAGAAGGGGGTATTTTTTTTAGAGGAAATTATATTAGTCACCTCACTTACAGTGGAGAACTACTGTGGTTACAAAAAACTCAACACACGCTATGAACTATACAGAAAGAGAGAACCTATATGATACGTTCATTTATGATGTAAAGGAGGTGGTTACTAATTCATTTCCCCAGTTAAGTTTACCGACAGAATAAGAGGGGGGTAATTCAAGTCAGAGAAAGCATTAATAGGAATACTGAAGTCATCCATGGCACCGGCTACTAAATGCTACATATGCTCTATCCTGTTTGTACTACAAGCAATATATACTACATAGTCCAAACAGATACAGAATGTTATATAAAACCTACATCCTATCAGTACCACATCCTCGAAAACGATGCAGAATGTTATACATACGGCATCCTATCGATACTACAAACAAAATAGCAGACGGTAGCCAACTAATAGAAAACAAGTAGCAAGTAATTTACCGTCAAGGAGCAATGGAGACCCAAAACAAAGTGGAACACCGTCAGTCACCAATGGCATGGGGGTTACTGACTAATTAACAACCAAGACCAGTATCACACAACACTTGAATATTCTTAGAAAGTGACCTGGTTTAAAATATACCACTAGGCTAATAACTGAAGTTCCATAAATAACAGAATGAGAACTAGAATTTCTAAAGCTTTGATTGTATTGAACTATGTTTTTGCAATACAATTTAATTTCCATCAGAAGCTCTTATGTCATCGATACTTTCCAACAAATCGCATTCTATGCAGCAAACCCTTAGGTGCAACAGGCAACAGCCTTATTTCTCTCTTCCACATGACTTCCAGCAAAGGACTGGGGATTGTAAAAATATCTCCTTGTCTGTCAAACTCATTTTGAAAAGCTGATCGTTAATCATTCATCTTATAACTAATTAACTACCTCCCTGACCATAACATCAAAAACCGAGTTCTATATTAAAGTTCTAATCCCCAAAATCATACATTTCTAGAACATTAAAAGCAATGTCCAGAAACTAATACCTAATAAACAAAAAACTACCGCTTAACACATTGGGTTCTACGTCTTTCACTAAAACATTAAACACATACTAGTAGCACAGCACTCGATAAAAAAGGCCACTAATTCATGGTACTTTCGCAAATTACATCAAAGATTCCGCACTAAGATGTCCCTACGGAAAACGAGAAACTGCAACCCATTTGAACGCCTTGAAGAAACACACAGAGAACGAAATTCCGCTAATGCAAAAACTTTCCCAGAAAAAATCTCCACGAATTCACAAGAAACTACCTGTGGGGTAAATCTCTACTGGGTCTTCTCCGCTCCGCAGAAAAGATTCGAGAGAGAATTGAAAAGAATTAAATTCTGAACAAGCACCGTTAATCAGAACGGAGAATCTGAGACGCAGTTACGATCCGTGACTAGGAAGTGTGTAAGGTGAGGCGGTGGGCACAGATTGGTCAACGTCTATGACTATAGAATTGGCTACACCCTTAGTTAGAGCGCACGTCGGCCACTCCTACAGTCTGTGGAACAGAATTATTGAGCTAACAAAACCTTTCCGTAAAAGAAAGGCAGAGAGAGAGAGAGAGGACGCTGCTGCCATAAAAGTAAACAAAACGGTCAGGTTGTACGTGGAATTATCGCTCTGTCCGTACGAGGGTAATATTTAAGGAACAGAATTTGTTGCAATAAATAAATATAACTATATTTATTTATTGAGAATCTTTTAATTTTTGTTCCCATTTGCTTTACATGCATATATATAGGCTATATAGCTGACCATCGTTTTCAGACATTATTTTTTTATTTTTTTTATTTTATTTTTTTATAAATTAATTAAATTTTTTTACTCATCATCTATATACTATATATTTAATAAAAAAAATTAAATAATAATAATAAATATGATATATAATATATAGAAATGATTAATAAAAATTTTCTCTCTAAATAATGATTTAAAATCATTCGGACTGTCAAATACAACACAACACAACACAACAAAACAACAGATGAGACATCATGTGAGACATTTTTTTCATCAATTCTGGTAAATTTTGTAACCTTTATTTTTGGCCCTTTCCTCCCCACTCTCTCTCTCTCTCTCTCTCTCTCAAACACATACACATGGAAAATTAAATACATTTTTTTTAATATTTAATAGAACAATGTTACATATATTCTTAAAGTATTTAAATTCTGTGCATTCCATTTAAAAATAAATAAATAAATATAAATTGCACATAAAAATAAATAAACAAAGGTAATGCAACACTCTAAAACTTTATATAATATTATTCAATTGAAAAGAAAAAAATTCATAATCCTTTTACTTACCATCATTTTATTATATGACATTATATAGTTAGAAAATTATTTGTTATGTTTCAAGTATTTGGAGCAGCATAAGAGCATGCTGAGAGGATAATAGTTTAAAAAATGATGGATATTTTTTAGTAGTTAGTCTTCTTTTTTTGTCTTTATTTTGTTTTTGAAGAAATCGTGGCTACTAATAAATATAAAATTTAATTTTTATGTTAAATTATGTTAATAAGATCAAATGAATTATGCGTGTTAATTCAATAAATTTATATGAAACGAGTTTAAATAAATTATTTCGTGTTAATTTATGTCTAATTAATTATAAGCAGCAGGTAGGACCAAAATTGAAGCCCCATAAATTTCCGAATCGACCCACCCACCCTTTGCTTCCTTGACCCACCAGCACCAATCAAGTGCTTCATCTCGTTGAGCTCAATATCTGACGGCGTGTTGATGGATGAACAAAACGAAGGACGAAGAGGAAGATCTGAAGGTTGAAAAAATAGGCTTAGATTTTTTAAAGAATTTTTTATAACAGAAGGAAATCACTTTGAGGAGGAGAAGAATGGAGAGGGAAATCACAAAGAAGAGAGAGAATGGAGCATAGAGAGCAAACGAGCAAAGGGAAAGCCACATAGGGTGTGGGGTGTGTGGTTTGGCAGACGGCTTATGAGATTTTTTTTTTTTTTTTTTTAAAAGGAAATACTTACTTAATCATTAAATAATAATAATAAAATTAAAAAAACTAGAAAATTAAAAAAATTAAAAATAAAAGAAGAAGAAGAAGAAGAAGAAGAAAGAAGAGCTAGTGGAACTTACCAGCAGGCTCCAAACATTTTCCTGTTGCTTTTCATCCTCAAACTAAATTTCGTCGCTTCAAATTTTCCTAAAACAAAGAAAGTAAGGACAAGACTAAACAGACATAAAGAAAAATGCAGGAAATTCACACATTATTGGTTGTAAAAGATACTCTTTCACTTGTCAACATTGCATAAACAGTAACATGGAATCACCCTCATTTTATTTCTGTCCGTGTATGTATGACTATGAATGAAAATATTAAGTTTTTTTTTAAAAGAGAAATTATTAATTAGCATTTTTTGATATGATACGTTAAATTATAAAGATATTATTGTATATACAATAAATTTAATAAATCGTATAAAATTATGTTAATTTATAAGTTTACTTTTATAAAATTCATTTGTGCTTGTAGCAAATTTTTTTTTTTAATTGGTACTAGGTGTCTAGAGCAGCGTCCTAACTAATAATCCCTTAGATGCACAGGACCTCGATAAGGAGTTTCCAGCAAATGCACCTTGAGCAATTTAAGAAAAAAATCTCACAATCCGATGGCTTTTAAATATTATTTACACCCGAGGAAATTTGAACTTTAGACATAGGGGATATGCTACCTCGAAACCCAAAGTATTTACCCTCCGTAAGTGCATAATGAGTGTTATTTATAATTAATATTAAATAAACTTTATTTAGTATCCTCTTACTCATTATCCTCTCACCATCCTTTACATAATATCAAATAATTACATGCTAAGTAATAAATGATAAATAGTTTTCAAATAATTTAATGTTTTCAAAGGATGATGATTCCAAAAATGATGATAAATAACACTTTTCTTAATATTATAGGAGGGTGACTAAATTAAGAAATAGATAATTTTCCTTTTCGAAAATCTTTTTAAGGGATTAATGATTTGAAGACCACAGATCATACAACCACAATGAAGATAAAAAGATTGAAACGAATCGCACCTAAGAGTCAAGACTCGAGCCTATGGCACCCACAGCCATGCACAAGCTCGATTGGCATGCACCCAAGGCCGAGGGATAGGATCCTCCGTATCCAAAAACAACAGCTAAAATCTTTTTGGAATTAATGGAGCGAATTTGATTCATTGTTGTATCATTTTGCTCATTCCCAAATACCGGGGTTAATGCAAAATCTCTTAAAATTCTTATCCAAATTTTAACACAAAAGTCGAAGAGATGCACACATAAATTTATATCCATCCATCTTTTGGTGCATTACATAGTCAATAAATAACGTTTTTCTATTTATTTCTAAAGTTCGGACAAGAACTTCCTTTAGAGCACCTATGATTTGTGTTCACTTTCAATCAGATGACACCATATACCAGAGTGTATGATGAATTTAGAGAAAGGCTTTCAGATTTAGTCCAGAAATAGTCACAGAAATTGTATGCTTTTACTCCAATATTACCATGGAGTTGAAAGAATGGAGATCAAGGGGAGGTAGAAAAAAGGAACAACATTACATTTGTTAGTATATGGATTAAAACAAACCTAAACTGGATAAAACATTACCAGGATTTCCCCTGCAATCTTCTTGTAAAATGCACCCTTCAAATTGCATAAGAAGATTATAAAAAATTGCCCACACAAGAGTCTCCCTCCCCCTTGGCCTGTCTACTGAGGTTTTTGAACTCTACCGTACACCCTTGATTCACAAACCTATTCTTGTGAAGATTGGGTCCTCGTCTGGATGTTGTGTTTAAAGCCACTAAAAAAGAAACAACAGTGGCTTCTGCTGCTGCATAATATCTCTGAGAATCTGCAAAGCTATAGAAAAATCTCTCTTTGGATCATGTGACAGGTCCTTCAAGCTTCTACCCAGGCTAGCATCTCACTTTTTACTACACAACTTGAGCCGAATTTGGTGGTGTTAAATCTTTTTCCATGGAAGAGGAAACCTCTTGAGCTTTGTTATTTCCTGGAGATGTAAGAAGCTGCACAGGCATACTGACCAGGCCATAATAGTACAATGAAATCCAAAAGCTAATCAAAGCTCAACTTTCATCTGGCCAGATGGCAAGGACCCTGCAAATCAGAAGGGAACTCGATAAGCTCGAGTACAGTTGGGGGCACGTTATAGTTGGGATTTATTTGTCTAGAAAAGGGTAAAATTATACCATCTTCATCTTGGGTATTGGAAGGAGCACCGGTTCCATAGCTCATCTGGATAACATTGTGGAGCTCATCGTCCCAGACATTAGGTAGCTGTATGGTGACACATATGTAAAGAAAAAGGGTCAATCGTGATGCATGAAGGCTCACGAAGCCCAAGTACAAAGAATAATGTTCACAGATTCTTAAATTAATGTTCACAGAAGTTGGCAAGATTGCAAACAGGAATGAAACTAGGAAAATTATTGATGGGGGCGAAAAAAATTTCGTTGAAGCTGGAAGATATTTTTTTGAAAGAAAACCCGTGAAAAATATAACAAGAACCAGGGGCAGAACTACACATTGGCTTGGGAGGCCATCTCAAAAAGCCATTAAACATTAATTTTCTAAAGTTTTTTTTTATAAGGAAAGTACTATAAAAAATAATTCCCCCAAGTTCTTTTCTTATAGTTTTGCCCTCCTCCAAGTTAAATTTACTGGCTCAGCCTCTAACAAAAACCCCATGCATTTTGTTTTCTTCTTCAGAAATGTTTTTTTCTTTGAAATTGTGGGGGGTTGGCGACTTTTCAAATGAATGGCCATATAAAATAATGTTCATCCTACGCAGTCAAACTTCTTTATTACGCAGAATATTTTAGAGTTCCGCCATTCTCATTGTGCAAATATTACACAGAAAAAATAAAATAAAATTAAGTGTGAGCTATTTTATAATTAAAGCAGGTGATGAGAAAAAAAGCAATTCTAGCTATGGATATTAAGTTACCTGTGTGGGTTCCTTGAATCCTCCAGCCATGGGTGTCAACTGAGAATGAATGGTTCTTTGAAGTAAATCAGATGAGCTTCCCATGCCAGGAAGACCAGTTTGAATAAGTCCTCGTTGAGATGGGTGCAACGGAGGATAAGCCATTGGCATATCAGGTGAAAATCCCAGAGTTGATGAAGTGGCCACTCGTGATGGAAGGATCTGCATAAATTGGAGATTTTGTTACAGTAAACCAGAAATGGTACATACAAGGATTCTGTTTCTTATTGAAATATCGGCAATACTATTACATCTTTTGCCAGGAGCCCTTCGACATTAAAATCTAGCCGTGGATTGACGGTAGCAAGTTTCATCGACAAAAACTGCAAAAAGGAGTGTGTAAGAATATAAGAACCATCCACTCATTAAAACACAAAAGTCCCTAATATTCAAGTGAATAAATAATCGAATTAAACTGGGCTGATTCAGAAGCTTTAGATAGCGTTATAATATAAGGACCACCTACTCATTAAAACACAAGTCCCTAATATTCATTTGAAAAACAAGACACTATGGTGTTAAATTATAACTTGTTCTAAAAGCTTAAACTAATGAGAAGAGGTAAATGTACTTATTTAAATTATATTCCAACACTCATCCCGTGTGTGAGTTATCCCCCTTGATAAGTGAACTATCAATTGAGGATGAAGAGTGCGGGGTTGGGATTCTGAATTCAGGACATCTACTTTAATACCACCTTAAATGACCAATTATCCCAAAAACTTAAAAGGATGGAAGTTGTAAACTTAATTATTTAAATTATATGCTAACATATGGCAATGATTGTATAAGCTGTTACAATGCTGAACCATCCAAATTATCTGTGTCGAGATGCACAAGCTATACACAATATTATGCAGCTAACTTATTATGAGTTCATGCTGACAAGAACATAAGACACAGGAAACGTAATGCTAGATAAATTAAGAACCACTGACTTGGAATAATGAAAAGAAACACATTGTTTCTCCCATACCTCAACCTGTCGTTGTAGTGACTGTACATAGTTAATGATTTCGTCCAGCATCACCGCTTTACCAGTGACCTGCAAAAACAAATCAAATTTCATAACTTGAACGGTATATACTCAATTGTGGTGGGAATTTTGGCATAATTATGTTCTTTAAGCTATTGACTTCATCAAACCAACCTTGCTGCAACCAGGTACAAGGTCTTGAAGAAACTTCATCCGTTCACTGATTTTTTCTCTTCTTACCTATATTCAGAATCATTTAGTTCCTACCCAAATGTTGTAGCTTAAAAAAGAATTATTTGAAATAATTTCCATCCGATCTTACTCTTTCTGCGAGACTATGACTATTAGTTGCCTGGCCCCTCCGGGCTCTGACATGAATGTACTCTTCTTTTGGTGGATCTGAAGCTTGAGAACCCTGTTTACCATGTTTCCCAGAGCTCCTGTTAGTAGTTGAGGTTGGGTTTTGGTCTCCCGTCTGTTGAATTTCAGTGTTATCCTTCGCACAATCACCAGACTGCTGTGCAGCTCCTTTGGCTGGATCAAGTTTAGCATCCTACCACAAATTTTAACATTCATGAGAGATGATAAGAAATAAAAAAAAGAATGCACCCATTACATTTTATAGAAAAAACTTCAGAAGCGAGGTCTACCTGGCCATTCCTTTTCCTTTTCCTCGAGTCAAGTCCCTTAGCAAAAGGTTCCCGACCTGCACCCGCCAACACAGATGGCTCATCTTGATCACCAGCACCGCTAAGCTCGGCTTCATCAGAATCATTACCAGACCCACCACTGCGTTGTTTAGATTCGTCATGAGATCTGACATGGCTCTGACTTCTCTCATCCTTCGGTGGGCTCCCTCCAGCAGCCCCATGCTCAACAGACAAAGAAACATCCTTGGAAACTTCACCAACACTCGGTTCATTCTTTTGAGACTGCCCGCCAGACACTGATTTCAACCCACTCCCAGCAAAAGCCTCTTGCGTCCCTTGTATCACCCCCCCGGCCCCAGAATAAAGACCCATAGATTCAGGAACCGCAAACGGATTAAACATATCACTAAAATTCCCACCATTGAAGCATGAGAACCTAGCAGCACGCTCAATGAACGCAGAGTCCGCTGGGAACTGAGGTAACCTCTGCGGAAGCATTGCAGGTGCATTTGGCAAGAAAATGTCTCCTTTCAACATTGAATTCGTAGGATTCCAACCCATATCAAATGTTTTATCAATACTTCTTAAGGCGACAGGATCTCCTTTTCTAATCCCAAACGTGTCTGAAGTGCTAGCATTTTTCTGGACACCATTGTCACAAAATCCAAGGTTTTCTGAATTGGAGTGGTGGTCCCAAATGGTTGGGCCAAATGCATCCACCATTGACGTAGATGAACAAGAAGAAGATCCAATAAGGCCTTCTTTGCTAACAGCCATCGGATTAACCATGGGAACCAAGCCGATAGATGTACTCGTGAGATTGGCACCGCCAAATCCCCAGTCTGACACACTAGATGCATGGTTCATAGGATCCTCGTTCCTATTTTCTAACTCAAATTTATCTTTGTCACCCATATCTACTTCCTTAACAGGAAAGACAAAAGCAACCAGTGGCAAATGCCTTTTTCTTCCAGTGAATTTCAAACAGCCAGAAATTGGAAAATCTAACAAAAATTTCGGAACTTGACCACCCTGAGTAAGAGACTAGTTGCCCAATCCTAGACGAACCAAAGACCAAAGCCAAGAAGGCAGGGGGAGCAGAAGGGGAAAAAAATAAAATCTGATGGAGAATTAATCAATCTCGAAATATATATTCACCAACAACCATACAAACTGGCTTCAATTAAAATCATGTCATTCGAAACCTACAATAAAAGAATCTTCACATTGATCTTCAGATATTCCCCAAAAGTTCAATCCATCCAAAAGAGAGAATCTCAAGCAAGTGAAACTAACGAGAAGGAAACAGCTTAGAAGAAGACCCAGAAAGAAAAGAACAAGAAAGACTCAAGAATGTGAGCTCAAAAACGCAAAAGCGCTGAAAAAGCAGTAAAGATCGCACAACTTTAAAAGCTACAGTTTCCAAAGCTACCACGGAACTTGGAAGTACCAACTTACACGAAGGAAGCCCAACCAGGAAATAGAAACTAAAAAAGATAGTTCAAGGAGAGCCGAGAAAAGGTGTATGGAAGCAATCAATTATACAGAGAACATCGATTTCAGCATAATAAATACCCATTCAAACCCTAGTCAGAGCAGAAACCCAGCTTTGAAGCAGAGAGAGGCCAGCGAAAAGTGACAAGGGAAAGATACCCAATTCAGATTCTGAGCTACTTTTGGTACTCTGCCCTCCATTCAAGCTTTACAGACCCAACTTTTATTGAATTCGGGCTTCCGTTCGTTCAACCCTTCCTGTCTTTTTAGCTCAGAAATCCTGCTGGACACTGTCACAGCCTAGAGAGAGAGAGGGAGAGAAATACATATTAAAAGCAAAGTCTTGACAGAGAAAGACTGAAAGAGGCAGTACAAGGAGAAATTTAAGGAGAAACTTCTCATTCAGAGAAAATAATAAATGAATAAGGAGAAACTTCTCAAAAAACAAAAAAGGTAAAAGAAAGAAATTTAAGGAGGTGGTTTTTTAGAAAGAAAGAGAGAGAAGAAAGAGTCATGAATGCCAAAGGTCCTGCATTTATACCCACGCTTGCATAAAAAGCAGAGCTCTCTATGATTAACCACCGTCACTGCTTGCCCTTACAATTTTTTTTTTTAAAAAGGAAAATACCTTTCTTTCACAACTCTTATGGTATTTATCTTCTCTTCTCAGTAGTTTATTTGTTAAACTTTATATGCTTTTCTAACAAGCATTGCCACCTTCCAATTCATTTTAGGGTTCTTCTCTTTTTTACTATCTTACTGCATTGTTGTGCTTCCCTTTGCCCAAAAATCAGAAAAAACAACACCTTGTTGAGAGCAAGGGCATCAGATCTAAGATTTAAAATTATGTATTAATTAAAAGAAATACTTGAAGTGAGCAAGAGAAAAGAAGATGGACAATCTCTGCAACTAATCAAGAAACTAGGCTTAAGGAGTCGAGCAGTGCAGAACAGTACTTTTATTTTGTGGGGAGATCTGAAGTATTTGATTACGATATCTTGACCGTCTTATCTATCACATATATTGCTGATGTTGATTCTCGGGGTAACAGTTGCTGCATTATTGATGTCGGAGAAATCAACTTAAATAACAACCTATCAAACATCTCAAATACTTTTTTTTTAAAATAAAATAAATAAAAGGGGGCTATCAAGAGTTTTGACTGTATTTAAGGATATCTTTTTTATTTTCTCTTTTTTTTTTCAATACTTCCTCAACATTTTTTTATTAATTCTCCTCGTATTAAATTTAATTATTTTAATTCATATTATCTTATCTAATTATTATAATTTTTTATAATTTTTACATAAAAAATAAGAAATAATTAATTCAAATGTCAAAATAAAAATAATAATAAAAATAATATTCTATTAATATTTTATTTAATTTTTATCTCATTTGAATTCATTATCCAATCATTTTATTTTTTATTGTAAAAGTTGATTATATGTATATAATTGTTCTTATTTTATTCTTTATTATGGTACTTGAGCACTCAACTAAAGATTTGATATATGAAATATATGGTGATCCACACTTGATAAAAATATAGGAATGTATAAACACAATTTGTCTGTGATGTTATTAGTTTGATTGTCATGCAAGATTTGAGAAATATTATGGCTTGTTCGATTACACAAACTTAAACTATCTCATCTCATTTCATATAATTATTACAATTATTTTAAATTTTTAAATAAAAATAATAAATAATTCAATTTTTCAAATCATAAAACAAAATTAATATTAAAAAATTATATTATAACAATATTTTATTTAACATTTAATAAAATATCTCATTTTATCTCATCTCAACCGTATAACCAAACGAGTTAATCTTCGCCCACAATTACACTTATTGATGTGATAAATTTTAAGTAATTTCTCACATCAACTATACAAAAAGCATCCACTTAAAATATGCCACATAATTTACTTGAGTGAGAATGAAAAATTTCAAGATAAAGGAGAGCATTACTCATTCGAATTTATACATTCTTGAATTAGTTGTGAATATTTGGATTATAAGATACCTACTTACCCCCTTCTCCCCTCGTATTGTTGGCTATTGCAGGTGGGCTGTACTATTCAAAATCTAAAAATAAAAAATAAATCTTGATATCTTTTAACAAATGTGGGAGCATCTAATGCCTAGTACATGTATATTATTTGATTATAGAGAAAAGATGAAATGAAATAAGATAAGAATTAAAAATTAAATAAAATATTATTAAAATATATTTTTTTTAGATTTGAAAATGTTTGATTATTTATTATATTTTTTATAAAAATTTAAAAAATTTATAATGATAAGATGAGATAAATAATTTAAATTGTGTCACCAAACGGTACTTGTCAAATCACTCATTTATTTATAGTATTACATATACTTATAATTTAAATTTCATGATTTTCAACAAATCAATAATTGATATATAGAAAAGTAAGTTTTTTTTGTAAATTTCATGATTTTCAACAAATCAATAATTGATTAACATTTTCCTTATAGACACTGGTATTTATATAGGTTGAAACCCAAGTAGCCCAAGAAATGGGTGCGTAGATTTGTAGATTTCTACCATCCTCACCCTTAAATACTGAGAACAAGACACATTTTATTTATTAACTAATTAATATTTAATTCTTAAAAAATATATAATTAAGTTATCTTACAAATTAAATAACAGTATAACATATTTATATTTCTCCTACATAAATATAAATACTCAAATATTGTTTTGTCTCCAAGGTTTCTGATTTTTTAGTTCTACTTTGGCCATATCATTTTTCCATATTACCGAAATATGTAAATTTTATTATTTCTATTTTTAACATTATCTCTCACGTGTGGACAAGATTCTTTATTAATAAGTGAATACAAAACATGAAATATTAATTAATAGATAAAGTATAAAGTCATGTTGAAATTTGTCTCAAAAATTTAAGTTGATTAGAATAAATATATTTTATTATTGACGTGTTTAATGATTTCTTATAAGAATAGTGCTTAGTTACAACAACATTTCACAAAAATATAAATATAAATTGATGTAATTTTATGTAATACGTTGTATATACTTTATAATAAAAATGATTTTACAGTCTGATATATTATATACTAAAGTACGTCAATTTATGAATTTATTTTTATAAAATCTTTTTATAACCCGACAATTTCTATTCTTACAATCTCAACTATACGTCCTTGCTCAAGGTACATTCTTTCTAGATCCTCTGGTATTCTATGGTCATTCGAGAGGATATTCCAAGCTTATGTACTAGAATTAAAATGTTTGTACTTGGTTTCTCCCAAGTCCCCATCGCTTATATGGGACCGTAGTAGTTTGTTTGAAACCTTGTCTTTATTGTTGGCCATGTCTTCTATATGTTAAAACCATAATGCCATTTTGGCATTTTTAAATGTTTAATATAAAATTAACGATTTGATAATTCGAAGAGAAATGCCTCACTTAAAGAAATTTCAAAAAAATTAATTCATAAATTGACATAACTTTATGTGATACATTATATTACTTACAATAAAATAATTTTATAATATAATATATTACATTAAGTCACTTCAATTTATATTCTAGTTCAAAATATTTATCCAATTCAGAAAGTGCAAAGAAGTAATTAAGAGGCTATTAGCATTGAAAAACACTCTTAATCCATATCATCTCATTTCATTTTATTATTATAATTTTTTAAAATTTTCACATAAAATATAATAAATAATTTAAATTTAATTTTTTTAAAATTTTAAAATAATAATATTAAAAAATAATATTTTATTTTATTTTTATTTTTAATCTAAAACTATGTGATCTAGGGCTGCATACCAAATCAAAAAATCGGCCTACACCGACGGAGACTGACCGCGAGGAGGATGGAACCGGCCGAAACCGGTGAAGAACCAGTCGGCAGTCGAGTTAAATATATAGAAACCGATGTCGGCCAGTTTGGTTTGCGGTTTGACCTTAAAAAAAACCACAGAACCGGTCGACGTTAGCTATAACTTTTTTTTTTCCTACCTATAGAGAAACAGCGTCGTTTAAGACCCTTGACTGAAAAAAAAAATTTAGTAGAACTACGCCGTTTGGCTTAAGCTAAATGACGTCGTTTCAAAATGGCATTAAACTTGCCCCCTTCATTCTTCTCCATCTTCTTCTTCAAGCTTAAGGGTTTCTTTTATTTCTCTCTACCAGAGCTTCGTCGCACACCCATTGCAGAGTCGTTGATGACGCTGACGGCAAACTGAAGACCACACCGACATTAGTAGAGACCGATGAAATCAGTTTTCTCTCTTCTAATCGATCAGTTTCGGTCAATTATAAACAACTTTCTTTCACGTCGGTGAAATTTCGGTTTGGCGCCAAAATCGACGCGGACGATTTCAGCCCTAATGTGATCTTTATTTTGCCGTGGAAATAACGTCTTAAGTTTGACCCACCTGTTTTAAGCGCATCTTTTCTTTATGCATCCTGTTAAACCTCGAGATCATCCATTCAAGAACTGTTATTTAAAAGAAAATCAGCAAAAAAAAAATTAAAAAAAAACCGATAGATATTATTTAAAAATAAATAAAAAAATAAGACATGGTACGTTAAACTTATTTTAATTATTTTTTTACTATCTTTATGATGGACTGCGCCTCTTTCTCTTTCGCCCATGTCATTATTAGTTGGCATTGGGACTTGCAATCACAAAGACCCAAGCTTTATAATAATGAAGTCTCTTCCACACTTGCCTTTTAAAACTCTCAAATTATTTGATAAAAAAAATTAAAAAAAAACTCTCTAATCATACTTTATCCTTAGAAAATTGGTCATGCAACAGAAAAAAAATTATTTATGTTGAACTGCCAGATTTTACTAGGTATATAAAATAAAAATAAATAAGTAAAATATGCACCAATTTATTCATGTCTAAGGCCATAGATCTCCTATTTTTTATAATTAAATATAAAAAAACCTTATATTTATGTACGTTCGTGTAATGATATTTATAATCGTGAGTGTAAAAATATCGTATAATTATTTTAAAAAATATGAATAAATATAAATTTTATTTAAAAAAATAATAATTTTTTAATAATAGACTTTATTTTTTTTAAAAATAACTGCACGATACTTTTATATTTAACGACTATAAATAAAATTACTCTTATATAATAGACCTAAACAAACATTTGTACAATGATGCAGTCCAAAGGAAATGGAAAGGAGAACAAAACCTGCCTCTGTGTTAAGGGTTAAATAAATGGGGGCATTTTAATTAGATTCCTTGGTACAATTTTGTGAAGTTAAAATAATTAGAAGGCCAAGAACTTGGCAAATGGGGTATTGACACATGTAATGTTGTGTCCTTTTAGCCGAGTTATTGAGTGGTGTCATGTATGTAAACGACAAAGAAGATTAATTAAAGAAGCTTAGGAATAAGAGATTGAAAGTGGTGAGAGTTGGTTGATGGTTGGCATATGGCACTTCTTTTGGGAAAGCTAAATCCAAGCAAACCAAATCCCATCCATTGCAACTTGGGATATATAGGAGAGTTTTGGGGAATTCGAGATCTTTTTAACCACAGCTTATGAATTCTTTAACCTAAATCAAAGTCTGTACCATTCATGATTATTCTCTCATCTCTCTCTATGAACATGTTATTTTAATCAAGTAGGCTTTAGTCATGAGCTCTCGTCAATTAAAGGATTGACTTTCGAGACTTTAAATTTTATCAATCACTATCTGTACTTTCAAAGTTGTTTAAAAACAAAAACTTGGGTTACATTTTTAAGCTGTTGTCATTTAAGAACTCATCTATAAAAATATGTAAAATAGAGAAATATTTTAACTCTAAAAAAATTTTATAATAGTAAATTTACAAATTGACGTGATTAGATGCTATATGTTAAATTGTAAAGTTACTTTTTACGAGTAGATTTAATGTATCATATGAAGTCATATCAGTTTGTGAGTCTACTTTTATGTAATCTTTTTTATGGTTGTAGCACTTCACTTTAAATTATGTCGCATTAGCAAGCGTGACTGAAGATGATAAGATTTAAGATAAACCGTAATTTTATTTTTTAAGAAAAAATAAAAGGAAGAATATTTAAATTATGTTCTTGTTAACTTGTGAATAGAAAAAGAAAAGCAATTGAATGTGAAATGCACTTCAAGATGCTAAATTTGTTGTATTTATATCAAGGGTTACGTATGAAAGAGGCGTATGTATGGCATCTTATCGTAGCTTAAACTTCACTCACAGCTCATGGGTTTGACTTGGTCATGCTTGCTTAAACTGTTCTTAATTGGTACAGCTTAAGTTATTAACTTGAGATGCAAAGATCTTGAAGGTTAGAGAAGAAGATTGCCAGTTGAGTCTACAAAAACGCATAAATATTATGAAAACATCATTGCGGCTGCGTGATGAAGTGCTGTTGAATGATTATTTTTGAAACTTTTGTGGCCCCTTCTGCTCACTTTTCTCAACCCCAAACTCAATGAATATATATCCACCTTTTCATCAATGGCAGATGAATCTGGTACCCAGACCTCTAAGGTATCACCAAGAGATCACTCTAGCATTGGTATGTAGGACAAACAAATCGATAAAAAGACCGGACATTTGTTGGGTATGGATCAAGTTTAGATAGCATAAGCCCTTATATGGATAATTCTTCATGCATAATTCGATTGCTCAATGATTTCCAGTGATGAACATTAAGAACATTGTATTGTTCCATGTTTGTCTTGTACCATGACCAATTATCCCATGTTCCTAATACCCCACTACTCCTCTCCCATTGCTAATTTTCTCCTGAAAAATGAAAGCCATGTTCCCCAAAACAATTTCCTTTTACTTGTGTATTTTTTTAATGTTTGGCATAGACAGAAAACGGTGAAACTCATGTTTTTGGGAGTAGCAGCACAAAGCACGCCCAATATAGGAAGGGCACTCCACTCCATGACACATTGACAGTAACATTTTAACAAACTGAATAAACAAAGACATCACTTTCCAACTATCTCCGACACTTTTTCATCAATGTTTCCTTTTCACAGTTGTGATACATACATTCTTTGTGTTCGCTTTTTGGTTGTAACAAACATATATATATATATATATATATATGTGTGTTTATATTACTAATCTGGAGTTATCTTGTTCATGTGTTCACAAATCTGCAATTTCTTCTAACTTCTCCAGTGATAAAGCTATCGGAATTTGTAATATTTCCCATTTTTGTCATTGAATCCGAGAACTGCTGGAAGAAAGCAATTGCATCTTCTGCATACTTTTTCACGAGTTCCTTTGTTACCATTGCATAAAGACTTGAGTACATTTCTTGGTCTGAGTTTAGAAGCCCCTCCCCTTTCAACAGAATATGGTAGAACGAATTGTCGAAAAGGTTAGGAGTAACATAGTCCATGGCTGATATGTTATTGTCGGATCCTCCAATGGGTGGGCAGATGGATTTCAAGTTGCTGAGGTGTGAATCAGTGATTGGATCATGCCCTGAAGTTGCTTTCAAGTCTCCATAAATCCTTGATCTGAAACTGGCACATCGTGCCACGCCTATAGTGTGTGCTCCTGTAGATTACAAGCACCAGATCAGACAACCTTAGTCCATAAGAGATCAGTATGATGCCATGAGCAATGCAGATCTTTAAAATCTTATCATCTGTGTCAGCCACTCAAAATGTGATACATCAAACAACTTAACATGTCACCAAGATCAATAAAATCTAGGATAAAAATATATATATATATATATTTTTAATTTTCATACAACTCACCAGTAATTACTAGGATAATTTCCTCGAGAAAACTTTTTGAAGATAATATGGCATCTTTTTACGAAAAGTTTACTTCATATGTTGCATCTTTTTTCCACGAAATGCACTTGCTTGGTCTAATTTTCAAAATGTATTAGTTAGCACATTCGTAGTTTATCAGTGTCGATAGGGCACAACAAACATGACTGGTCTCAGGATTTGGAAACTAGTTCTCGAGATTTCTATATTAAAGAGCTCTTTCCCATTCAGAGGGACGAACCTGCAAGAGCTACCATGTCTGTGACCGAGAGGCCTTGATAAAGAAACTTGGAAATTATAGAGAGTAGCCCCTCATCTGGTGTAGGAATATTCGTGTTTGCCAAAGCATAACCTGCGGTTACAGCATCCTTTCTTCCTAGAGGAACATGCCAGTAAGGTCCACCAACCTGCAAACAACCAAAGGATTACAAAGATGGGGAAAATAAAAAACAAACAGAGGTGTCAATGTTTTAACGTTTTGACATGCATGGTAGAAGCAATCTATAGTAGTCTTCGTACCAGGATCACAGCATCTCTTGCAGCAATGGTGAGAATATCTGCACAAGAAACAATCCCAGGGCACTCTGACTCAAGCTTGTTCTTGATCCTATCAATGATTCCGAAACCTTTTAAAGAGTTTATGTTGGGGGAAGCTTTCTTCTCCCCTTGTAATGTAACTGTGTCATCGAGCAAAATCGATCCATCGCATCCCTGTGGCAATTGCACTCAAATATTAGCCATGCATGCATGCAATTTTGGCAAGTTTCAGCAGTTTTCAGGTAAAAAAAAGGAACAATTTAAGGTAATAGAATATTGAAACATGTCACTTGGCGTAAAACAATGCCAATGAATATAATGGGATAAAGTGTTGACCTGAACGAAACAGTCATGGAAATGTAATCGGACTATCAAGGCTGCGTTACGCGGTTCGGCTAGCACTGCACATTCCATTTCTTTCTTGACAATTTCGAGCACAGTTGGACAAGTGGATGCATAATAATCCAGAGTTAGGGGAGGATCACTTGCATGCAGTCTGTTTCCAAGGACGAAGAAAATCAGAAGCATGAATTGCAGAAGAAGGGGCTTTGAATGAAGGGAAATTAGTGCCATTGTTTGCTGTTTTAATTTTCTTAGATGATTGGAGAGAGTATGAGAGATGGGTAAGACTGATGAGAGATATATATAAGTGCCAAGGAAAGAAGGCAAATGGAAGTTTGTACCTTGTGTTTTTGCATGGCCACTTTGAGTATTTTGTATGGAGAAGCCTGAAAGTCAAGAGAGGATGCAACTAACATTGGCTGGTTGGTGGGTACTCCATAAACCAAAAGTTGAGGTAAAGTTGAATGACTTGTGCTCGCCACCTCACAAATAATTCATAACATTTGGGGCAAGTCACCAAACTGATAACAGCTAATGTTTACTGCTTCAACTCTTCAAATATATGACTTGTCCCAGGCTCTTAAATTAAACAGTAAATCAGCCCTTTATGGGGAAAACCCATCTTAACGTGAGAAGGCTGGTTGGATGGTCCACTTTTTGACAGATTAGGTTCAACCATAATGCTTTTAGCCTTTTATATACAGAAATGTGGTCCTCTGTTAATGTTTACTTCTGTTGGGTACTGGTTTTGGCTGATAAACGGAATTCAGATGTGCAATTTCTGGTACGGGATGTCACTATCTGATGCTATCCATGGGAAACTTCCATTCTATTGTTTGTCACGAAAAGCTAGCCCCTTAAATTTCATGCCATGAATGCCAAGTACAGGTTGATCATTTTGTAACTTTCTTCCGGAACAAGAATGAAAATACTTTGTCCCAAATTCTTGCCTTCTTTCTACAGTAGAAAATCTAGAACGGTTAAGAATGCAATATTATTTTATAGAAGTTGGGTACTTTTTAGGCTCCAAATCCAAATACAAGAGAGCCCAGGCTCATGCGGCCCAGAATGAAGCAGCAGCTTTGAGTAAATTAACTTTTACCACAGAACAATAATGTTCCACTCACTTAGTTTTGTAAGCTGTGTTGACATTTATGTGGGCAGTGGAGAAAAGCTATTGATTGTGAAGATCAAAGTTCAGCTTAAGAAATGGGGTTAAAACTCCATTCAAAAGCAACAGAATTTATTGTCAAATCCACGTAAAACAACAAAAAGTGCGTGGCCATCTCTAAAATTTATTGATGGTCGAAGGAAAATCTCAGCTTCTGAATCTTGGTTAATTGAATCTCCCGTTCCTAGTATTATTTCGAGACCGAATCACAATAATGCAGGGATTCCAGGTACAATCAGTCCCTAGTACCATGTCAGCGCACAAAAGAAAATCATAAATACCCGAGATATTCTTCACCCAAGTGTCGATTCAATCAAGGAACTCGAACTTTGGCCAGAAACGCAAGGTGCGCACACCCGCATGCTAATCGAAGGGATCCCCAGCATGGATGAAATGCAACATTTTTATTTGAATTCATTATGCATTTATGCTCTACCTGGTTGAACT
Source organism: Carya cathayensis (assembly GCA_011037825.1). NCBI lineage: Eukaryota > Viridiplantae > Streptophyta > Magnoliopsida > Fagales > Juglandaceae > Carya > Carya cathayensis. The sequence continues at coordinate 17,360 of QGSO01000960.1, read as the reverse complement.
GTTTGAATCTTAAAAATTATGAAGCCACAATTCGGCCCGAAAGACTTAAGAGGCCGGTCCATTGGGGCTTTTTTGCCATTAATTTTGGAACATGCATTTATTGGGAAGGAAGCCAATTGATACAAAACATGTACATTTAATGCAAAATTCCCCTGGCCAGATACTGTAACGTTAGGGAATAAATTCAAAGGTAAAACTACAACTCAAAAAGAGTGTTTTCTGCATTAATATGAAGGAAAAGCAGTACATCACCAACCAAGCAACTCGGTCAAATTAACCCATCAGACCAAAATAAAGTAGAGAACTACAGTTACAGCAATGTTCCTCAACAATAATTGAAGGAGCAATGCTACCCAGCCTCCTAATCTCCACACAACATTTTCTTTTAAATTTTTTAATTTTTTAATATATTTTTTTAAAAAATTGAGTTTATTCTTCTTAAATTGATTCAATTATTCTATTCATTATTCATATATTAAATATTTGATAAAAGAAAAAAATAAAAAAAATTAAAAAAAGTGTGGTGTGTGGAGGTTGTGTCAATAGTAGGAGCTTGCCTAGATTTTTTCATAATTGAAGGCCTTAATAAAATTTCACAACTGCCAGCAGGATCAAGTCTTTCAATACTAAGTATTAGACTTTCAAGCTACTGTCAACTTTCGTACAATAAATCATTTCTCAGCCAGTGCACTTGAACTAATGGCAGCAAGTTGCATAGGTACAATCTCGGATAAAGAATAAAACTTTTCACCAATTTCTACCCTATAATCTGCTTCCATATCCAATCTTCATATCAACAAACAACCCTTTTAATTGAAAGGGAAGTTCTCTGACCAAAAAGTATCTCAATTTAGCAAAAAGATCATACGGATAGAGGTAAAGCTACCCGTTCTCCTCTGCAGGAGAAATTGCAAAAAAGTCTCTCAATATAAGTAAGATGGGAAGTAAAAGTAATCTATAGACAGCACGCATATAAAACATACCTATCCCATGATCATTACATAGTGGTCATAGATTTTGTTCCTAGGTCAGTCTTCATGCTCGTCTTCACCTTCAGAATCTGCATAACCACAATATTTAAATAAATTCTAGAATTGGGACATTATGGTATCCAGGAAATTATAAACATAAGGGTAAAACTTAAGTTTAGTTCAACTGATCAAGTTCATCCAAAATTTCGTCAGATTATTAATAACAAAAGTTAATGCAAATACATTCACTTTACAAAACCACTTCAGCAACATAGATTTCACTAACCAGATCGAACATCATCACCAAGCTGACCTCTCGCTTGGATTTGCTTAACAAGCATCCGGTACATCAACACCCACCAATAAATATGAAGAACAAGCAAGCAGAATAGAAGAGTATTGAACACGTAGTAATAAATTGGTCCATCCACTGGATGTTTTTCCTGGTCCAAGGTCAGGATAACTTCGTAGCTGTAGTAAAGCGTAAAAGCCAGAGTTATCATTTTTTTTAAGCATAATTCCTTAGAAACAGCATTTTCCCTTTTTTGAGAAATTAAGATTGTTTTTTTCTCCCTTTCTGAGGGGTGACTGTCTAGTGTAATAGTAAAATCACTGGCCTCCCATGCCTTAAGAGCACGTATGCATCAGTCCAATTTTTGGTAGCCACTCATTTCTCTATGATGCTATCAATGTTTGTAACTAAAAAGTATTTAAATAATGAAGTTTACAATGACCACTTGATCTTGAGAACCTGGCAAAAGATAATTCTGTAGAAAGCTAAGGAAATGTAAACAATTTAACGCTAATATGTAGGGGATAAATTAGACGAACCTAGTACTCCAAAGGACCCAGAATGGATAGTACAAGAGGCGAAGTAAGATCCAGGACAAAACAAATAGAATAAACGCAAAGCTAGCTATCCTTTCAGCACTGCTGTATTTGGACATCTTCCCTACCTCCAGAAATACATCACTGGCATCATGAAGAGCCAAAACAACTGCACCAACACGGGCAAACCTACAAGAGATAGGGGAGAAACAGTTTATTTTATACAATCTAAATATCCAACATATCTGCACCACTGCAAAAACTTGGAGCCGCATTTTATTCTACATTGGTATCAGAAGTAACAGATTTATGACTTCACGACTTCAAGTAATTGCATCCTCTATGATTTCTGGAAATATTTTGGCAGTGATGTTGAATCCTAGGAATTGTGATTAACAGACCATGAAAAAGCTGCAAACAGAACACCATCAAAACATACCTAAAAATGTAAGATAGCATGATGAGAATGAAGGTTGCAACATGATGGGCCATGGACACCCCAAAGTCAGAACGCCTTGTTTCCCAGAAAATCAAAGCAAATATGGAGTATGCATAAAAGCCAGCAGTAAACATGTACAATCCCTTCAATTTCAACCTGAAAACCACTAATTAGTCACTGTTGACTAAATAATTACATGAATAGATCAAAGCCAATGTGAATGCTGCATTGAACAACCACAAGTATCTTGAGCAAGTATGATTACAGAAGCCTTACTTAATTTTTTGGTCAGGCCAAACCTGATCTCCCGGCCCTACCCAAAAGCATCTTGTGTTTGTAAACCAAGGCTCTTTATAAATTACATATAAAGCAAGAATCTCCGCTGAGAGATAATAAATGCATTTCCATGCTGACTCCTTAAATTTTCTTATCTTCTTCTTTTTCTCGCTTGCCTCAACATCCAGCATCTCATGTCCCTTTCCAAAAATCAATTGATTTGCCATTTTCTGCAACATACACATTCATTTCAGACACCAAAAGGAAATCTTGGACAATGTAAGGGGAAAGAAAAGAACAGAGAGAGTAAAAAAAAAACAAGCAAAGATACCAACAGAACAAAAGCAGTCCCATGCACAAGTCCTTTCCATGAATATGTCCATAGGTTTTGGATAAAACATAAAAAGAAGGTTAAACTGAGGAAGCAATGGAAAGTCGGGCTGTACACCCACTTTTGTTGTTTTCTAATGCATTAGTTCCTAGTTCTAACCCGTGCAAATACAATTGAGCCATGTTCCAGCTTCTAAAATTTTGTGGCATAAACTTGGATGATTTTTTCATTTGATGATCCTTGGCCAAAAACTTAGTGAGGTAAACTAAAATAAGAATGACCAAGGTTAACTCAAGGTTAAATTTAATGTATCTCAAGTTACATTAATGGCTCAATGCTCAATTCAGTGTATTGGCCGTCATAGTATAAGTATGACCAATCACATTCACTTGGAAAGATAAAAGAAAATTAATCCCATGCATATAAAATGTATACCATCAAAATTCAGAACTTTCCAGCATACAGCATAGCTAAACAAGCATATGGAGCTGCCTTTCGCATAATCAAGAAGAAGAAGAAGAATGAACTACACAAAGTTACTAGGCACATTGATCAATATGAAGAGGTATTTGTGAAGCATGTTGCTCCCAACCAAATCCAGCATTTACTAATTCATTTGATAAGTTAAACTTAATTATTGAAGAAAGGGGACAGCATTTACTAGTTGATAACCCTAGTAATAGTAGAATCAGGAGGCCTTATGACAAGGCAAAACTAAACCAAGTCATACTAAATTTAAATTTTAAAACAAGTACTTTTAGGACTAACGTAATAGTAAGAACTGATGGCCAAAAAACGAAAGAAGGGTGAGCATGCTCATCATACTCCATGGCTAAAAAATAAGAAATAACAGAAAAGCATACAACCAAGCGTTTACGGCTATAACAAAAACTTCACAAATAATACTAAAATATCACATTATTCAACTAGTATTCAATAACCACGCATGCTTATAAAAAAAAAAAAAAAAAACACAAATCTAACCACAACCCAATCGAATGAAAAGAAAAGCTATATGGATCAATGAAAAATACTTTATAAAAAATATATTTGCAAAAATCCTATTATCAAGCCCCTAAAGTGCTTACATGTTATAATTTGATTTAAAAGATAAATTTCAAAACTTAAAATTTTACAAATCAAATCTTACGCTACATGATGCTCTAAATAGAATAACTCAACGCAATAAGCACATAGATTGAAAACAGAGCCAACAACCCGACAAATCCCAAGGAAATAAACCAAACATAGATGAACTCCACTGGAACTTTTATAAGCACGTATGTATACGAGAGAGTACCTCGAAGATGAATCTATCGAGGAAAAACCGAACAGAGGGGAAAAACAGAGCAAAGAAGGGAAGGACAGTGAAATCCTCATATGCTGGGTACGATTCCAGATCCCAATCGCTGGACCTGAGTATTTCGATCAAACCCATATCGGATAATCCTTCCGAGGATCCAAACTTCGTTGGGAAACAAACGAGTGACTACCTGTGGATCACATATGCGAGCAGAGACATGCGTCCCTGTAGCTTAGAAGTCGCCTAGTTAAACTTTTTTGATTGGCCGGGGAGATTTTGATTCCCTAAAAATGCTCTTAATATTTGTTGGAATTCCGGAATTGCCATTACCTTTTTAGGTTGACTGAATTTTAAATTTTTTTAACAGTAGCAAGTTGCAGTGGTTGGCACGTGATAGTGGGCTGTGTTGGGCCGCCAGCGTGGGTGCTGGGGCTTTAGGAATTGACGGTTACGTGTACAACCCACTTGGGGGGCGCTTCTTAAATAATAACATGATTGCCTTCACTTCAACTACCTTGAATCCTTGATCATCATTGGGCTCAATCATTTTTAAGGTGGTTTGGCTCCATTATTAATATTCACTTAGCTGTTTATAGATTTTTTGAATTTTGTTAGTAATGTTTCCCGACAACTACACTAGGCCATCTTCAATTATTTTTGTACGGATAAACACGCTACGTAAAAATCTTACAGTTACGTCAATTATTTTTATTTCTTACGTTTAATCAATATATGATGTATTATTTTATTTTAATTTTTAAATATATGTATTTAAATAAAATAATAAAAATGATAAATCACGTATTTCTTAAATGGATATATGCGGTCTAAATCTTTCTTATAACATTTATAACGTTTCGCTTTTATACAAGGAACAGTTAATGTTGGGGAAGTCATGCATGTTACAATAACTTCTACCCTTTTTTGCGGCGGTTTACAGAAACATTTGGAGCAATATTAATTGTTGAACGAAAAGCCATACAAGGTTGTTGGTTATATACGTCGTTTTTAAGGCGATTCCCAATTTGTTGTTTACGACTCCAACACAGAGCATAATTTCGGAGTACGGACTAGAATAATTTCCAAATTATTAAAGAACAGAAATTGAAATGAAATTTGCAATCGTGTGTGGAGTACGTAAGTACTGTATAATTTTTTTTTGAAAAACAATAAGTAAATATAAAGCCCACATGAAAAAAATTAATTTTTTAATAATAGATTTCACTCTTTCAAAACTATTACGCGATGCTTACACACTCTACGAATGTACATAGTGTTAGCAATTATATAAACGTATACAGCGGAAGAAATACCTTAATGATAGTATGTGTAGTTGTTTTACGAGTGAATCCAGTATTCAAATAGATTTCTTCTTTCTCAGTGCGTGAATGTGCTACGTAGATGAATCTAGAGTCACATTCAAAATGCCCACAGCCTAAGTATTTTCACTCACAGCCTAAGTATTTTCACTCACAGACAGAAAGAGATTTTTCCAAGAGAGAGATACATCTGCCAAGAAATGGAGGACTTATTTATCAGTCGTCCGCGCCCCTTCATATGGTAAATGGCCAGCCAAAGTTACGGCCCTTGACTCCAGGCATAACGCTTGAAGTAATGTCAGCATCCCTGAATGGTAAGAGGCGATACAAGGTTGTTGAACGAAAAGCCATACAAGGTTGTTGGTTATATACGTCGTTTTTAAGGCGATTCCAATTTGTTGTTTTACGACTCCAACACAAAGAGCATAATTTCGGAGTACGGACTAGAATAATTTTCAAATTATTAAAGAACAGAAATTGAAATGAAATTTGCAATCGTGTGTGGAGTATGTAAGTACTGTATAATTTTTTTTTTTTTAAAAAAAGTAAATATAAAACCCACATGAAAAAAATTAATTTTTTAATAATAGATTTCACTCTTTCAAAACTATTGCGCGATGCTTACACACTCTACGAATGTACATAGTATTACTCATTCTTCTATCTCTATCTTTTTATCAAAATAAATGAGAAAATATTACAGGCTAATTTTAAATTGATTACAAGTTTGGATGATGGTAGCGGAATTTTTATTTTTTATTTATTTTATCTTTATTTGCTTATTTATGTATTAACATTGTAAAATATTATAAGTTCCATCATTTTCAAGTAAGTGTGTAGATACACTACTTGCTATGGAACCTATAATTACAATTATAAAATAATTATTTTATATTAAAAAAAAGTTATGTAACTAATCACATTTGTGAAGTATATAAAATAATATACAAAAGTGTTGTTTATATTTATAATTTATCCATATAACTATACGTGCTGATATGTAATTATTCAAATAGTGAAAATTTTGACAATTCTAAATTCGAATTAAAAAAGATAAAAAAAAAACTGATAAAATAAGACGGATACTCAATATGTATAATATTGTACATATAAGTAGCACTACTCATATCATTTAGCAACCATAATTTTGTCACAAAATAGCTTGATAATTGGTCGCAAAAAGTTAGGCACGCTCGTCTCTAATTATTAAGTATTGGAGACCAATCCCTGTTGTAGTTCTTTACTGCATATATGGTGGATAAGATATGTGAGGTGAGATGGTTGAGGATCCATCAACGATCAACGTCTCTCTCAACCAAAGAATCTTCCATCTTATGCTGCAAAGGTACCATTATTTCTTGCTAATTAATTAATAAGCTTACCTATTTAATTAAATTTATCCACTAAAATCTTTTTTTTTTTTTTTAAAAAAAACAGATATGGGAACATGATTCCACATTCTTCTTTTATCACAAATTATGTTGTATTGTTGAACATTTTACACGTGTCTATACATATATATCTATCCTGTGATTTTATTAATAGCCCTCAATTGTGACAGAAAAATATTGTGATAAACAAGATATATTCATCTGAGACTCCTTTTAACTTCATTAAACAGCCAACACCAATGCTGAAGCAAATCTAAAGCTAACCATGTGATCCCACAAAATATTTGAATATATGTAGAGATGACTCTCTCATGGGGAAGGGGAGTTGTACAAGCTAGGCAACAAATGGTCATCATTGAAATAACAGTGAGCAGTCCAGGACGAAACAAATCTTTAATTGTAATTTGTTTTGGTCTTTTTCCTCCCTGTTCTTTTTTCTACTTGCCCTACACATGTGATTCACTGCAACACAAGTTCAGGAAGGACAAAGGGCCAGAAGCAACGTGGTCAAGCTAGCCAAGGCAGAACCTCGAGTATACCTGTACCGAGTCTGAAAGTTCCTACAGAGTACAGGTACTGGATCAAAAGAAAAGCAAATATGCTTGTAAATGTACAGGCAAATCACACACATCAATATGTTTACTCTGCCATTTAGATTGTGCTTGATAAATGCTAAAAGAAACAATTAATGCAAAATGATGATGCAAATATTAGCCATTACACGCCACAATGTATAATTATTAAAAGAGAACTGACAACGAGTTCAATTCACATGCTGCTCAGAACCCAAGAGCAAGTCAATGCAAACTCCAAAAGGACAACCACCCTGAAAGCAAGAATCTGAGGAGGGGCCTCCCCTTATGTAAGGTGGGTCTCCATGAAAATGCTACTCAATTATGAAAGCACGCTCAACCACTTAACTGGATTCCCAGATGGAGGTGGACAAATCACGGCAAATCTAGGAAGGTGAGTTTGCGGAAAGTTACACAAAAGTCACAGTATAGACAACCATATATGATTGTATTGCTTAATTCTGTGGAAGTAGAAATGGAGAATCAACTTGCTGAGGAAGGTTAGATTGAGTTTTCATGATCAATCTGTTACAAAAGACATTAATCTGCTTTCAGTGAAGAAAGATGATAGTATGAGGGAAGAATAGAAGCAAAATGACGTTTGACTGAGGTCTCCCATTTATCTGATGCACAAAAGGCCAAAGCCCAGCTGTTTCCTCTGCGTTTTTGATAGTAAAAAGGCTGCTATCTGTTGATGACAAGTCAGAGTTTTAAAGATATGAAGAGTTAATACCAGAAAATAATCCAGGTGGGGGCACGTTCGATAGCAACCTATTAAGAAAATGACTCCAATTCTCTCCCATTTGAGTGGGCCTCATTCGTCTTCAGTTTTTCACCTAAAAAGCTGCTCTTGCAACAGATAAAGATATTAAAGACGGTGCGTTTTTCAGGTGAGGTCAAACGACCAAGTGATCAACCCGATTCTACGTAAATTTTATTCCTATAATTTGAGATGGGCCTCCTCTTCTTATCAAAGAATGCTTGTTTTGTAGTGATCAAAGCCATATAATTTAGGGCGATAGGATTGCCAGGGGGACATATTCACTGGCAATCTAATAATGAGGGTTTAACGTGTACTGTTGAGATAGGTCTCTTTGTCCTCATACTGGTTGAAGAGCCAGATAGACAAATATATAAATGTATTCCCAGGTGATGAGGAATTGCATCATGCAGGCTAGTTAGAAACATCTTACTTCATACTTTGTTCTCGTTCTTTCTTGGATTTTCTTTTTTTCCCTTGTGTATATATATATTTGTATATATATATATATCCTATTCCTAAAAGCTACAGTAATGGAGTCTCCCTTGGCTATTGGAGGTTCAGAAGAACACAGTGGCGGCAGCGAGTCTGGGTGGACAAATTATATTGGCTCCACCACACAAAACGAGAATGACAACAGCAAAGATCATCGTGTTGACGATGATGATGATGAGAGTGAGGATTCTATGGCTTCAGACGCCTCTTCTGGTCCGAGTCACCATGAACTTCCAAATGGAGAGGGTGAGGAAAGTGGCAGCATGGGTCATAGGCATGCAAAAGGTGAAGCCAATAGCAAGTTATTCTCAGAAAAGAAAGCGTGCAAACAGGTCAAGAAAAAAGATGAAAGGAGAGTAAAAGAACAAAATGAACATTCGGCATACAGGGCAGAGAGCGCTGGCAGTCAAGTTTCAAGTGGAGCCAAGGTAAGAAAAACCAAGACAATGGTCAAAGAAGGATAGGGTATTACAGATCTCCACCTACAATGATTGCATCATTTTGTTCTTATCAGAGTTTCATGGTTAACTGAAGGCAGACAACAGTTCATGCCTCTTGCTCCCAGTTGCATCTTAGAGTTTATGAGGAATCAAGATAAGAGGTAGGTTAGCTGCCCAATGCATATATTCCTCACTGATGCACATGTATGATTGTGTCTGCATGTGTCACATGTGATATGTATGCATGGAGATGGTTTCTTTTCTATTTGTCTCCGTTGTCTTTGTAGAAGTAATAAAAAGCAAAAACGGGTAAAGATTCCTGGTATTTACAAAACCCTGCAATGTTATGCTTTAGTTTCGATCTTAGCCCGCTGCTTGCAGTTTCAATATCAACAGAATAGGACGTTGGGTTTATTTAGTCCCCCTACCCAGCATATCATCACATCTATGACGCCTGCAAAAGCCATCAAGCATTTTATTTTTCATGACATATAAGACTTTAGACCCCGAAGTACACGAAATTCACCATTGCTTTTGAAGTAAAGGGGAATGAACAGTGTTTCCGCATGCAATGACCACTGGAACGTAATGAAATGAAAAGACAAGACAACCAAGGGAGAAAAAAGCATCGAGACAGTGAGAATCCATTGTTCCAGTAAATAATCCTTTTAAGATACAAAACATGAAACAATGTTAAAATAATCCTTTAACGTAGGATTGCATAATTAATATTACAAAATTTAATTGCTCAAGAATGATCTTCAGAACAAACAGAACAAGAACCATCTCCAGAATATTGAAAGGATTTGATAAAACCTATCTTGAACAGATGACAGGATGATATCCCAATTTACCAGTGTCTCAATAGACGTTGTTACATTACTGACGACATTCCAATGATTCCATCAGTAGACCACCACAGGCAGTCAGATCTTTGACCGTCTAGAAATCCTGAACCATTCAGTATGGAAGGATCCTCGTACGTCAATCCTCTCATATGTATGAGCTCCAAAGTAATCTCTTTGAGCTTGGACCAAATTAGCAGGCAGCCTCTCCCTCCTGAATGTGTCAAAATAAGCAAGACTAGAGGACATACCCGGAGTACTAATACCTGCATTGATAGCAAGGCAGACAACTCTTCGCCAAGCAGACTGTCGCTCAACGATCTCCTTCGCAAACTCTGGATCCACAAGCAGGTTGGCAAGATTTGAGTTTCTGTCATAGGCTTTCTTGATACGGTCCAAAAACATGGCACGGATGATGCAACCGCCCTTCCAAATCCTAGCAAGCTCCCCCAGCTTCAAATCCCAACCTTTTTCAATGCATTTTGCACGTATCAAGTTCATTCCCTGGGCATAGCTACATATTTTGGATGAATAAAGTGCTTGCCTCACCTCATCAATTAATTTTGCCTTATCCACAGCTTGATCTGTAAGACCTTTGCCAATGCCACTTGACTTGAAAACTTTGCTTGCTTCAACCCTTTCCTCCTTCAGACCACTGAGGAACCTGGCATCCAAGGAAGATGCTATGGTGGGGGTTGCAATTGACAACTCAGCAGCTTGCTGAACTGTCCATTTACCAGTTCCCTTCATGCCAGTTTTATCCAAAACCTTGTCCACTAGATAACCTTCTCCCTTGTCATCCTTGATTTTAAATATATCTGCAGTAATCTCAATCAAGAAGCTCAAAAGCTCTCCCTTGTTCCATTCTGAGAAAACATGGCTTAATTCCTCATTCGAAAGCTTTCCAACTGATTTAAGAACATCATAGGCCTCTGCAATTAGCTGCATATCACCATATTCAATCCCATTGTGAACCATCTTGACAAAGTTCCCTGATCCTCCTTTACCAATGTAAGTAACACATGGTCCACTATCAGGAACCTGGGCAGCCACCTTAATAAGGATATCTTCAACGTGTCATGATTATGACACGAGGTTTTTGGATTGAACGAACAAAGGATTCAGGGTCATGGAAACCATATAGGGGAAGGTTTCCTTCTTGTTTGGCTCGTTCTACCGTTTCGTCAACTTTAGAGGTAGTCCGATTAAACACAGAAATTGGAAATCCATTCTCAGCAATGTTGAGGGCTAGATTTTGCCCCATGACAGCAAGGCCAGCAAGACCAATTCTGGTTAAGGCAGCCATTCTTAAATTCTGCATGAGGTATCTAGGACCAGAGGAACAAACTGTAATTGCATAACACCGCATTGAAGATGGCATCAAACGAAAAATAAAGATCCAAGAACCAACAAGATATAACATCTGAACAATCATAAATACAGATCACCAAAAAAATTCAACCATATGTTCTCAAATCTCTATGTTTAAAGGAAAAATCTCATTCCATTATTGAAGCTGGTAAATAGTGAATATGTCCTGCAAACAACAAAGCCTTGCATAAGATAAGAAGATATGTTATCACTGCGATTATGGGCCAAAGAGGTGAGATCCTTCAGCAATTGGAACAAAACAACCTCAACCCTTCTTTTCTTCTTTTGGCCTGACAAGATTTTGAGCTAAAGACATACCTCAAAGAGAGCCTTCGGTATAAGGCCAAACACCCTATAAATAATTGTGATATGAAAGCTAAATTTTCACTGCTACAGTTTGAAGACAGATAAGAAACAACTAAGACCCCATTCGGTTTCACAGATGGTCTCAACCCATCTCATCTTATCTCATCTCAACATCCAAACACCATTCAAACACAAACACTTTCAATTTCAAATTTTCAAATTTTCCACATTTTCATCTAATCATTACAGTTTTTTCAAACTTCTAAACAAAACACAAAAAACAATTTAATTTTTTCAAATACCAAAACAAAAATAATATTAAAAAATTATATTCTAACAATATTTTAACTTTATAATATTTTTATTCAACTCTCTCTCTCCTTTACTAAATCCCATAAAACATCTTAACTCAAACCATTTTACTACTATTCACAAATTTCTCATCTCATCCTATGTCATCCGTGTAACCAAATGAGGTAAATCTTGCGTAAGAACATGAAAAATCATGGAGAAAAATAACTTATTTTGATCATTGTTATAAATTATATTTTCTCTCTCTTTCTCTTTTCCAAGCAGGATTTGACCCTAAAACATACCAAGCTTCATTCTTTTCATTTGGCTGGAAAAAATCAGGGTCCTAGAAGGGGGAATCTAGATATGAGTCTAACCCTCATATATTGCAAACGAAGTGGTCAAGATCAAGAATTATGCAATGAAAAGTTGAATCCGGTGCAAAAACAAAATGAAACCAAACAAAAGGCAACCACAGCTGTAAAGAGACCGCTTATGGTGCCATAAGGCCCTATTCCTATAACATTGCATGACATGATATGATCAAGACTGGTCAAGCTTGAACGTAGGTTACATAACATAGCTGATTATTAGCAGATTAAAAAATACCATCAAATTGTTTTCCTCATTACAATCATTATAAATTGGAGAACTTCCAGCTTTTCATATCCTAGACAGGCATTATGACTCTAACAGAACAAACTGCAAAAGAAAACAGGGCAACCCAGCTAAATGAAAAAAAAAAACGAGTCTAGCTTCTCTTTTTTTTTTTTTTCCTTTTTATGTTGTTGGAGTGTATCTTTGTGATCGTGCTGAAGTAGTTAAAGAACATATATCCCAACAAAATCCATCAAATGACATGGGAATTGAGTTCGAACAAACAAGGTTACAAGGGTAATACGATACACGAAAAATACAATCAGACAACATACCTAAAAATGGTGTACTTGAAAAGTGCAAACAGATGGATTGCTTGAAAATAAGCTGAACCCAGAAAGATAAAAGGATTTGGGTTGTGCAGAGAACCAAGATTTTGATCGAGCTCTCTTTCTTTCCTATACAAATCACTAATTACTGACAGCTTTTGCACGGGGTTCAAAAGTTGGCCGATCCAGTATTGAGATATTACCTGTGATTACGGACCAATCCGGTGACAAATTAGTATAGAAATGAAATCACCCATCAAGCTGGGCATTCTCATATTTCTGGATGGGAAAATGCTATTTTACTAACAAAGTGTACTGAATGGTAGACCGAATGGCTTTTTTTTTTTTTTTTTTTTTCTTTTGATAATGATAAGCTTACTATCTTTTGAAATTTTATAGTGTATTTGAAATTTTTAATATTTTATTATTATTTTAAATATTTTTTAACATTTTTAATCATTAAGAAAAAAATTAAAAAATTATATAATTTCACTAATAGTCACTTCTTTAATTATTTATTAAGTAAACAAAAATAAAAATAAAAATAAAGAGAATAGTAAATGAGTAGTAAGAGGTAGTAAGCCTATAATTATCATTTTTTATTATCTAGCAAAAAACTAATGATTTTTTTAACTGAATTTTATTAAAAAAAAATTTAGAAGAATTTTGCTACTCATAATCTCTACATACCACACGACATTTTTTTTTAATTTTTTAAAAACTTTTTTAGTTTTATTATTCTTAAATTAATTGAATTATTCCACTCATCATCCATACATTACACATTTGGTAAAAAAATTTAAAATTTAAAATTATGTGTGGTGTGTGGAAATAATTAGTAGAATTTTTCTTTTTAGAAATAAGTAAGGCTAGATATAATTATGAAGTGAGCAAATATCGTGCAATCTTTTTGAAAAATAGTGAAATTTATTATTAAAAAATTAATTTTTTATCATGTGAGTCTGTATTTACTCACTTTTATCAAAAAGATTGCGCGACACTTAATATTCCGACTGTAAATATCATTTATCTTCAAGAAAACAGTAGGTTTCGTAGTTTTGTCTCACGGCTTTGACCACTTATTTTAATGATTTATATATTCTATTATTAATAAGCGGCTATCCTGAATGAATAGTTACTTTTCGGCTTCCGTTTTTTTGCACAGTAACATTCCGTTTTCATTAACGTTTTGCACAGTAACATTCCGTTTTCATTTTTGTTAATTTACACAGTAAGATAATAATTCGAAATAATAATAAAAAATTCAGAATGCACAATAAGATAATAATTCAAATGCACAGTAAAGATAATAAAAAATTTGAATGAATAGTAATATAATGTCGACATGATTTTTTTTTCCCAGCTCTATCTTATCTTTTCCAAAGCTGCATGCGCATATCATGTATATGAGAGAGAGGTATTCTCTTTTACTTCGAGGGAAAGGTGGATGATACTCAAGCAGACATTGATTAGAGTGGAATCAAAGTGGGATCAAAAACACAAAAACGTGTTCAATATTGTATATTTATTTCTTCTTTGTGTTTTTGTCTTTCTTTATCTTGATTTGTCGTTTTCAATCATATTAGTTTGAGTGGCTTTTTATTTTAAGTTTGAGTTAAAGTGAGGATATTGTGGTGAGTTAAAGTGAGGACATTGTGGGCGACACCAAAGGCCTAAAGTGATTCCTGCATTGATTATCTCGTACTCACTTTCTCTGCATCTCTCTCATAAAGTAATCTGCTTTCTCTTCTTACTAATTCATATATTTTCTCTCTCTCCATCTCGCCTAGCCTCGGTTGCCGCCATCAGCAGTCGCGGAGCAAGTCGGACAACAACCATCCTTCAAGCAACAGCAGTAGAGGCAAAGCAAAACCATCAAAACTGTTTCGTTCTATTTTTATATAAAGTAATCTGCTTTCTCTCTTCTTACTCAACTCCTTCCCTTTTCTTTTCTTTTTTTCTCTATTTTGTCAGATTTGTTGCTTTTGCTTTTGTTTAGCTCTTCATCAATCTGGTTGGTATCAATTCGCTGTGTGCACTTTGTTCCTCTGTTTGTGCTCCACTTCCTGGTATGTTCTTTTCTATAAATACTCTAAATCTCTTTGTTTTAAACTTATCACTTTTATTATTATATCTTTAAATAGAACACTGATTTGTATGTATACTTCGTATATATAATTATATACTTAAATGAAACCACGTCAAGCGGTATAAGGAAGCAGTAATAAGCAGGCGGCTGAGTAGCTTGACCCTTTGAACTAACATTTAACAAGCGATCATGATTGATGCTACCCTATCTGATTAAGTATGTGGTACAATCTTCTAAGTTTTTCGTTACCATTGTTTCATGTAAAGGATATGGACTCTATCAAAGTTTCTATCCATATTTAAAAAAATAAATTATATATATATATATGTTAACAATATAAAAAAATAATAAAAAAAATAATTATTGTAAATCGATTATTTATTGTATATATAAAAAAGTGTTAATTCAGATGGCCATAGATCGAGTTGACAATTACAGTTTGTAGTGGGAGAGTTATTAATTACGTTTGAAGATTGCTTTTTATAGTAAGTGGAAAAAAAGGGCCAAAGATATTTAAAGTTTTGTCTATATATATCATCTTGAATGTGTGAAACCAAATTCATAGATATTGATGCTTTGATTATACTTTACGGTTTACAAAGGATTTTAATTTTATTTTATTTTTAATCAACGATTGCTTTATGTAATCTCATAAATTATGTACTAAGAGCAAAAACTGAAACATTTTAAAGCAAAGAAAAGTATTAGGTTTACTCATTGAAGGTCAGTCTGGTCACATGTAAGGAGGAGTGTTAAAAATATAATAGAAATAATAATAAAATCTACATATGTTTTAAATGAGACCATTTTTGCCATTTTTTATCATATACAACCATTTTTATCATCCTTTACACACTTATGTTTAAAATGAGTCATATTTTTATAAAATAGCTTATTAAAATAATATCGTTTTATAAAAATATCCTCAATTTAAAAATTAGTTATATAAATAGTTTGTCAAAATTTCTAAATCCAAAATAGATAAACTCAAAATGTAAAGTTTAAATTATTTAGTACTTTCTTTTCATTTTGTGTGTGGGGGACGTTGGGGGTAGAAGAATTATACTTTTTTAAATTTTTGCGTAGTTATAAATAATATTTCTTTAAATTTAAAGAAATACTTTTCACTCTCCAAACTTATTTTATTGTTTTTTTTCTCTCATACTTATTAAAATCAACTTTATGGAATTTGTATTAAGATGATTTTGATATATAAAATTTGTATAAGTTGATGATTCAATATCATATAGAGTGTTTTTTAGTATATATTAATATTTACTAATAAAATTGGTCATTTTGATATATGAAATTGTTAATATTTAGATATATAAAAAAAACCCACAAGAATAATTAATAAAATAATTATTCAATCTATGCTTTTTATAAGTTTCCTTTTCATGGTATTTTTTCATTCTATGTGTTATTTTGTTATCTTCATTTTCTTGTTAATTTAAAGTATAAATAATTTGATTGTATGTATTTTTCAACATATGAATCAACGAAAATTGTTTATAGCATTTAAAATGCATCATGGAGGTATGGATTTCAAGTTAAACATTTGTTATTTATTCATTTAGTTTTGGTTGTGTGGAACAGTATCCAACTTTTAGAAGAATCATTTGCTTCGTTAACATAATGAGAAGTGGTAAGATTGTGTTAATAAGTTATATAGCATTTATTTTGAAATAGTAATATTAATTTTGTAAAAGTTAAGTTTGGAGACTATTTTTTGAAGATCATAGATAACAACGAATGAAGAATATCCCATATGAAGATTTACCAAAAGAGACAAAGGAAGAACTCCGTAGAAAAAGAGAGAAAGATATGCTAAAAAGAAGGCATCTAGCAGCAATTCAATCCAGTTAACGGATTCAGCTTCATTTGGTGGTGATCAACTGACTACATCAATTGATGAACCTTCAAATGATGATGTCCAACATATAAACATCATTGAAGACTTTACTGTTCTACAAAATGTGTCAAAGAAACAACGAAATTTCCACCCAGATGTTGACATGGATGAATTGATTTCATCTCATGAAGTATGTGTTCCTCCTGGTGTTAACGTCTGTGTGGTTAATTCAGAGGCAACTTCATCATTAAACAATGTGACAGATCATTCTAATTGTCCGAGTGATTCTATGGAGTTTCCGACACGTAAATCACGAAATACATCCATAGATGAAATAACTGCCTCTGATCAGCTTTTGATTCAATAGGTTCTCCTGAAATTATTTTGTCGTCTTTCTTATTCAAACTTCCTTATATTATTTTTCATTGAAATTTGGAAACATTCTATTCAAATAGGCTCCATGTGTTGTTCGGGAACAATCAAGTTTTGAAACAAGTATACGGCCACCTTGTAGGGGTAAAAAACAAGTATAATTACATTATTCATTCTTCTGAT